>JABFPR010000055.1:2888-19586 GCA_022817345.1 Neoscelio sp. ZL-2020
TTCACGTGCACCTTTGTGTGCTGATGTTATAGGATTGTCTACAGGATTAATTACTCTTTCAGCAGCATCAATAATTTTTCGTAAATCATACAAAATAGGAATATGTTTTTCCATCTAAACATATTCCTAATTTTCATCATATTTTATACTGTATAAACTGCTACTTTTTCGCCAATATTGGAAACTTTAGCAAAAACTCGATCTATAACTTTTTCAGCTACCATTGTATCGGCAATATGTCTGACAAATAAATTTTCACGATTTTTTGACCATTCAATTTTGTGTTCTTTCCAAGCTGAATCTAACAGATTAACACCTGGAACATCACGAGCTAATCTTTCTTCTAATTTTGTATCAGGATCACAATACTGATATCTAGGAATGTGCAATTGTACAGGCAGATTATTGAAAATATTATTAAGCGCGTCACGTCCTTTCTTATATATTAACACTGCAACATTCTATTCGATACTAATCAAAGTCAATAAAAGTTGTAATATTTAATGTTTTAGATCAGTCAAAGATGAAGTTTAAGAGACAACGAACACCTATATCTGTAACAAATATCGATCAGCGTCTATCATAATCAAATAAAAATGTGAAAAATAAACACGGACGATTATTACCCAACAGTATTTGCGCTCTTATGGCGTGAGCGACTAGTTCAGGAAAAACTAACGCTCCTTTATAATTAACAATAGATTATAATGGTCTCCGATTTCAAAATATATATTTATATTCAAAATCATACTAAAGACATTGAATATTTTCTTTTTACGGATCATGATCAAGTTATTACAACGGACGAAGCACGCCCAAATTCTTTAATAGTAATTCATGATATTGCTTGTGAAAAACAAGATCACGTAAAATCTTTCTTTTGTATGGGAAGATATAGAGATGTGTTGATTCTTTTTATATATGCCAGACATATACACGTATACCGAAACATTTATTTCGAAATAATGCATACATTTGTTTAAACTAGATGAAATGAAACTTTAACATGTGTACAACGATTTAAACAATTATGTGCATTATGTTTGAACGAAGATACATTTGAATTAATTGTAATTTAAATAGACATTAATCTTTAGGATGGTGGATGTAGGAAAGGATTCCAATGTGTATAAATATAACAGAATAATAAAAATATTTCTATCGTGAGTACGATAAGATTAATAAGTTACAAAATGAAAATGATCGATTACGTCACACTTTTAAACATATTGATGTAATTTGGCATAAACATAAAGTAGGATGATGGGATAAATTATTTTCTGAACAGTCTGCAAATATATTTTTTAGCCACTTCACAAAGTGGTTGATATATCGTAAAATGAATGAGTTAACATTAAGTTTATAATATGTTTACAATACTGATGAATAAAAAGACGATAGAATCCTAACTATTAAAAGTGCATACAGTAATTTTAATATAACTAAAAAAAAACAAGAAATAGATCATAATGATGATGATGATGATGATGATGATGATGATGAGGACTCTGATATCGATTATTTTTATAACAATGATAAATATGATACAATGAATCTGATACAAAGGAAAATGATATTTCTAAAAGTATTCACACTGAAGATAAGTCTAATATTGCTGAATTTATATGCACTGAAGATATGTCTGATAATGATAAAAGTATTCACAGTGAAGATGGACTTGCTATAACTAAAACATATCTAAATCTGCTAGACAAGGGTGAAAATAGTTTTCTGACCAACATTTTTTTATTGGCTTAAAATATTCCTTAGGATGTCTATTTTCAAGGTTCATTCATATAAAGTTGGCCTTGAACTTTATAATATGTTAAAAACGCGATTTACTGCAAGGGGTACTGTCGCGCTCATAGCGTATCAGAGCGCTCGAACCCGACTGGTGTATTATGTTATGTACCGACGAAGTAGAGGCCTTGTTAGTTATAATTCGTATTACAGTGGGCATTAGTATCAACTAAAACTATATTCTGTATAATATTTCCCTACATATTCTGTCGTGCTTATCTCGTGTGTGCTCGGCTTGTTATTTCGCTTGTTTTTTGTACTGATTACAACGTGAGGGACTAAAAATGACAAACAAACGTGTTTATTCGGATACAAAAGGGTCGAATATAAATCCCAACCATACTAAAAACAAGACGATTCGTAAGCGACAGCCAATTAATCGGTTTCGTGCGGAGCGTGAGAGTGTTTTGACTTCGGCGAAAAAATTGCGAATGACTGCAGGGGACTATGAAATTCATGTGGATCAAAGTTTTGGCTATCGATTAAACGAGTTTATGTCTGTGTTCTCTGCAATTGCTCAATTAGTTGTTTGTAAAAAGTATGGTTCGGGGGCTCGATTTGAAGAAGCGAGTGTTCGAGGCCTAGGATTTCAGATCGCTGTTTCTTTTGATGGTTGTGCAACTAATTACATAAACTCTTGGCCTTTAATTCGCAACGCATACGATATCAATCGCCGATTTACTTTTGCTGTGATACTAATTGGAATTGGAGCAAATGGTATAGCAAAGTATTGTGCGTTCAGATCATTCTATAACTCAGCAGTTGATGCTATTCCTATCGCGACCGAAGCCATGCGTTGTATGACAATGAAGAAAGCAGCTGCTGAAGAAAAACAGTTGTCGGATTAAGATGCACGAAGGGACGGAATAACGGTATCGGGGGAGGGGACCTGGAAGACAAGGGAATTTTCTTCATTTTTAGGCGTAACGACCCTCATCGGCTGGCATACATGTAAAGTCGTCGACCTGCAAGTGAAATCTAAACTACAGTAGGATTCGAAGAGTAGTATTAAACTCATGAAGATACACGTTATCGCAATCACGAGGGATCATCAGGAAAAATGGAAGTGGACTCTGTCATCGAAATGTTCGAGCGCTCTGAAACTTTACACGACACGAAGTATGCATTTTAATCGGCGATGGAGAAAGCAGAACGTTCAAGGGGATTCTTGATGCTCAGCCGTATGAAGATTTAGTCGTTCAAAAAAAAAGAATACATCGATCACTTACAAAAACGTTTAGACAGGCAACTACGTCAGTTGATCATGAAAACAAGGAGTCTTGGCGGTAGCGGCAAACTGACTGGTAAATTGATCGACGAGTTATCAATCTATTACGGGCTGGCTATTCGACGCAATACGAAATCGGTCGAAAACATGAAGAAAGAAATCTGGACTACTTTGCATCACATGATATCACCGATGACCAACACAAACCTGCTATGAGCCAGGAAATTGTCAATGCTTTACAGCCAGTATACGAGAAACTAACGAGGGGTAATTTGTTGTAACGTTGTTAAGGCGGATACACTAAAAACAACAACGAGTGTTTCAATTCCACATTGTGGTCGATGGTGCTGAAAATAGTGAACACTGGCAAAAAATTGTTGATATTGCTGCCGATTCGGCTACATAAAATTTCAACGATCTCTTGTAGAGCATAATGGAAGTAGTGCAGGTCCTCGCACTTAGTGCTACTAAATATGCCTCAAAATCGGACTTAGTTGCTACAATTTCTGTCTCGAAGCCGACTCCCGACATACACAGCAAGATGACAGACAAATGACCGACGTCACTAAAGAGGCTCGTAGGACTATTTTAACGACACGAAAGTGCTTGGACCGGCATGATATTAATAAGGAAAGCCAACTGTACGGTGCTGGCATTGCCAATTAAAGTTTTTTCAATGTCAGTATTAGAAAAACACAAGTTGAATCTTTAAACGACTTTTTCTGAAAACGACATTTTTTAAATTGGCGGGGTAAATAACTTTTGCAATTTACATGCAATTTCGTTCTAACTTGGTCTAACTTCTGTCTCAACGTTTTTTCTTTGGAATTACATAAGATTTTTTCGATATCTTTTAATTTCGGTTTTAGGTGCAGCTTTATCTACTGATTTTTTTGGTCGAAAAAATGGACTTTTTTATCAATATGCCGCCATTTTGTCAAAAATTATTATTTTCTAATTTCTCTAAGTACTTCCAAAGAAAATATCATCAGTTTCAAGGCAGTTTTTGAAATTTTGTTCTAGTTGTAAAATGACGGCCTCCAGATTTCCTCCCAAAAAATACTCCCATATCCTTTCGAAGTATGCACAATAAAGATTTAAAATCAAATATGGTATAACTTTGTTGTTTTATTGAAAAAAACCACGAATATCGGCACCAGAAACATGTGTCACCTTGTCTAGACGCCTTAAATACAAGACACAAATTTGTGGTACTAATAACAAAAAGCTTAATCGAATTGTTTTTTAAGAAATTACCAAACAAAGAATATGTTCCTAGAATGATTATGATAGATATAAAAAAGTAGTTGTAACAACAAATACTCATAGAAAATATTACTTAGGGGGCATTTTAAAGTAATGATGTAAAATTGAAAAACCTTATAGCAAAACTTTATAATTATTTACCATCACCTAGATATGAAAAAGGATTGTGTTAATACATGTTACGTAATGATATATTTTAGGATAACCATAACGAATTTGTAAATCGTTTTCTATTACTTTTATCATCTCAAGTACTAGTTATACGAGTCATTGTAATGAAATCATTTCAATTATCGAAGACTTACGTGAAGCTGCTGTTATATATTAGAACTTTACAATTAATAAACATCATTTGAAAAATATCTGTCAATAAGTTCGGTGCCACTCTTTTGAAAATTCAAAGCGAAGAACGGAGTATTCAATGAACTGTATTCAGTTAAATAAAAAAAAATAATATTGCATCTGTTCACGAAAATTATGCTTATCATTGAATACTGTCAAAGATATTATTCAAAAATGTACTCCTACATATTTTAAGTAGGATAATAATTTAATAATTTAAGTAGTAATTGATAAATTGAACAAAAGAAATGTGAAAACAAGCATTTTTATTTGAAGCTGAAATTATTAAATTAAGTATTCCAATAGATGATGTAGACTTTAATATTAAAACTTAACAATCTGGTACATTAAAACATGTAATTGAAAATATTGAAGTAGAGATCAAGTAATCAATAACAGTTCCGATTAATAATCTTACAGTAAAACACATATATCCTTTAGAATTAAAAAGGAATTAATCACGTTAAAAAAGGTAACTTTAAATTAAAACCTAAAATCAGCCTAATCTTATAGGAAGTCGAAGTCTAGAATTACATGACTGACTTCGACAAGCTAAGTGAGAGAGACGCTCCCACCGACAGATCAACCACCTCCTCTTCTCCTTAAGCTATCACACCCTTTATGGCGGGTGGCGCGTGATCATTTTGGATCTCTTTCGTTCTATGGCAATAGAACGACGCAGGTGGTATGTTGGAAATTGAAAAGACAAAAGTTTTTATTGATTTTATTTATTTATTTTGACACAAAATTGTTATTAATTTATTTAAAAAAAGGAGCTGTAAAAAACATAAAAGGTTTTCATCAATTCGAGGATAACAGAGAATTACGAGGTTTGTTCAAGAAAAGGTGACTTCAAATTTCGCGGGCTAGGTACATTCGATTCTCTTTTTTATGTTAATGTTGGTACACATGTTCCCAACATATGTTGACATGATCAGCCATTTTGCATTTTTAGTTTGTTCTTGACAGACATAAACGTTAGACGTGTTTTAGTGTGCTCGGCGATTTTTACTATCGAAAAAAATGGATCAAAGTATCTGTATTAAATTTTGTTTGAAAAATAAAATTAAGTGCTTCAACGCACTTGAAATGTTGACTGTGGCATTTGACGAGTCTACTTTGAGCAAAAAAAAATGTTTATAACTGGTACAAGTTCTTCACAAACCCTAATAACACAAAAGATTCCCATTTCCATAGCCAATAAAGTCAAACAACAACAACAACAAAAGATTCCTGGGACGTTCTAATAATAATTTTTCTTATTCCAGCAAATGTTCTACAAATATTGGAAAATGTTTCTAAATATTTCTGGTACATTCCAGAAATATACTCATCTCCAGGTTACAAATATTCCTAAAATATTTTTAAGAAATATTTCTGGAATGTACTGAGAATGTTTCACAACATACCAGAAATATTTCAAACAAATATTCTTAGTATATTTAAAAATATTTTTAAGTTTCCAATTTGTGAATGGTTGCAAAGTAACCCGTCACATTACATACAGGTAACATTTGTGCAGAATTTAACACTTTAATTAACACTTTTGTAAGAAGGTTCATTTATTAATTTGATAGAATCTACGTGATATCATATTACTTTTCATATTTACACAGTTATGTCAAATTTAAAGAAGTACTTCCACACGATATTCTGTAATAAGGAAGTAGTCCAAAATTCTACAAATTTCAACAAATAACATTGTTATTGGTTCCTAAAATTATTTCTTTCCTAATATTCGTTCATAAAACATTCCTAAAATAGCGCCAATTAGGATAACATAAAAAATTTCACATAATATAAATTATTTTTATATTAAAATATAATATCTTAAGTGTACAATCCCGTCACGTGCTTATAATTTCATTAAATATTATAACATATAACATATACAGAAAACAAAATTTTTTCCAAAAATTTTTGGTTATTTATAGAAACTTTGTGTTGAAGTTGTTTTTTTTAATTTTAATATTATTGCTACCATTTCATTCATAAAAGGTTCCCTTTCAAAACTGCAAATATCACTTGTATTATCTCTAATTATCAATAAAACATTTACTATAATACATTAATGCCTAGTTTCCCAATAATGGTTGGCAAAATTGTGACATGTAAGAATTTTTTTGACAGTAGGAAAAAGCGCATGAACATCCGGTTTTTTATTAAAATATTTAATATATTTCAGGCTTTAATTTTAATTTTCTCGACGGAAAAAACGCATAATGACGTCCGCCACGTCTATCGGAACATTGACATGCCCAGCGAACACGGCTAACTTGTGTAGATTCCTGCTCCATGCAAAATCATCTGAAATCAATAAAACGACATGCGTTGAAAAATATGTTAAATTTGCTGGAGGTTATATGTACTTGCGATAAAAAATATTTAGTATTCCAATATTTAATATTTTATAGGTATAAAACCAGCAAATTGAATATATTTTTGAATGCAACTGGTTTTACTGATTTCAGATGTTTTTTCAAGGAGCAGAAGCATACAAAATTTGGCTGTGTTCGGTGGGCGTGGTAATGTTCCGATAGACATGATGGATGTCACTTTGATTTTACCGTCAAGAAAATTAAAATTAATTCATAATATATAATAAATATTTTATGAAAAATCCGGAGGAACATGTGCTTTTCCTTACGATGAAAAAATTCATAAAGTTCACCCTTTTTCGGATCATTTTAGGAAAACTTGGCCTTAATCTAGATTTTACTCTATTTTATTATATCTAATATATCTTTAATAGTAAAAATAAATATTCATATTATATGATTATCTCTAATTATTATTAAAATATTCCCCTCATTCTCACTAGCGTGGTTATTGTGGTTGCCGGTATGGGCTGTTGTGCATGCATATTAACAAAAATGATTAGATTACTTAAACAAATATGGTAATAATATTATTTATCTAAGCATATGACTATTTATATGTTACATATGACTGGCTCTATAAATATCCTCTGCCGAAGCCGCATTATATTTTAAATTTATCAAAAATTAATCCCAAGAATAAATGTGCAATCGTGTAATTTGTTGAAGAAATAATAAACATTTACGAAATTAATGAACATACAAGGATTTTTATCGAAATGTAAACCTAACTTGTTAAAACTACAAATATGCTCAAGCTAAATGCGCTGTCATCTGGAAAAATAGGATGTTAATTTTCATCAAACATACTCCTTATACACATTTCACCAAATAAACATTTCATCAAACAAATATATCATATAACACACATTTTACCTAATGTTCATTTAATGAAATATACATTATATGAAACACATATTCCATCAACTCACACATTTCAAATTACATATATTTCATGAAACACACGTATCATGTAACACACATTTCATATATTGTTCATTTAATGAAATATAGATTCCATAAAACGTTCATTACATCACTACACTCCTTACGTCTTACATACATTTCACTTAACTTAAAATTCATCAAACATCCATTTTATCAATACAAAATTTATCAGAAATGCATTTTTCAACCGACACGTCATGTATACAAAATTGTATTTACGTTATGAAGCAAATGTAGATAGTTAAATTTTATATCCATATATGTATATGAGGAAATGTGTTTTTGATCAATTGCATGTATTAATGAAATGAGTACTAATTTAAATATATGTGTGATAAACTGTGTGTCTGGTGAAATGTACGATTCGTGTGCCTGGAAACTACGATTTGAGGGCAGCATTGATTATCTGTTACCATTTGTGGAAAACTACTGCAGAATTGCATCGAATGCTTGTCGAAGATTACGGTGAGCATGCTCTTGATAAATCACAGTACTTTGAGTTGTTTAAAAAATTACAAAGTGGCGATTTTGACGTGAGAAACGTAGAACGTTCAAGACCACCGAAAAAGTTAGAAGACAGCTAATTGCAAACATTGTTGGTTGAAGATGACTCTCAAATGCAACAACAACTCGCAGATCAATTAAATGTGACACAAGAAGCCGTACGTTTGAAAGCCATTAGAAAGATCCACAAAATGGGAAAATGGGTTCCGCATGAACTGAATGAAAGACAACAAGAAAACCGAAATACCATTCGAGAAATGCTGCTCGCCAGTTACAAAAGAAAGTCATTTCTCCATCGAATTATGACTGGCGATAAAAATTAGATAAGTTTCGAGAATCCTAAGCGTAAAAGATCATGGGTAAATCCAGGTGAACCATCGACATCGATTGCAAGGTGAAATCGCTATAGACGGAAGACAATGTTCTGTATTTGGTGGGATCAGAAGGGTGTGATCTATTATGAACTACTAAAACCTGGCAAAATCGTTAATACTGAACGCTACCGACTACAAATGATCAATTTGTATCAAGCTTTGCGTGGAAAACGACCGGAATATCAAAAAAGCAACACAATGTGATTTAGCTTTATGATAATGCACTATCACACACAGCGAAACCGGTCAAGGAAAGGTGGGAATAATGTATAGCTAGCGCTGAGCAATACTTCTAATAAAACATTTTTTATAATTTTCATCAAATAAACGAGTATTTTCTATACCAAAATTCCGGTTTCATATTTACATACCTGATATATACAGTGTACGGCACCTAAATCTGGACAAATAGAATATATTTAAATGAAGTTTAATTTGATAAAAACTAAAAATTCTTTTTATATGTAACTTGTGTTATTACCTCAGAGTGATGTTACTCAATATAACCCCCCTCAGCCGTCAAGAATTTGCATTTTTAAACAAAAAACACTTCCACGATTTAAAGTATCGCAATTTTCTAAATAATTATCTTAGAACAATATTTTATCTCCGACATCTAGGTTATAATAAAACAATCTAATTTGTTTAAAAATAATTATTTAGAATGAGGGATACTTTAAAATGAGGACGTGTTTTTTTTATAAAAATGTTAATTTTTAACGCGATGCATGGAGTGCAAAATCCGTTTGAACTGACTAAAACCATAAACTTTTCTCGTTATAATAATTATTTTAAAAACATGTTATACAAAGTACAATAACTTTATTAAACAATAAAGTCGACATACGAAGTTTTGTCTTTATTTTCACAGTTTATATTATTTGATATTAACAGCAGATACTCGTTTATGCGTTTACACTGTAGTAGCAATAAATATAAAACTGAGAATTGAAACATCCAAATCCAAATCAATTAGAAATTTAAGTGACTATTCATTAGTTTGTCGTCTTGATGTAAGATATCCCTGTTCTTATTTATTTTGTCTACAAGAAAACCACTAATGATACACTGGCTGTATAAGTATTAAATGAAACTTTCTCTTTCAATGCAGAACTTGGTTCCTCTTTGGCTAAATTCAATTTCTCATATAATACTGGATATTGTAACCTGAAAAGTTTGTTTAAATTTACGACCACCTTTTTGTCCATTATTGCAGTTCTGCATCGAATCTAGATTACCATACGGTTTAATACAGTTCTGACGACTTTATTTGTATTCAGAATATTAATATTCTCAGGAAAGCAGTTTCAGTATGATGTAAATATCTGTACCACGCATATTGATTAATCCTTGTAAGAGGATAAACAGACTCTAATTCTAAGAGTAAACACATAAGAGGTATGGCACTCTACTTCTAAAGTTCGTTGTTTCAAACACGTGTCACGTCACTAACAGATGTTTAGGGCATCCAGATGGTAATGAATGTTACTTTTTTGAAATCTGGACTATTTTATTACAAGGAGGTACTTATAAATGGCTAACCTAACTAAAATTATTAAAGAAGGGTTTCTTTTTGGAATAACTAATCATAATTTTTACTATTAGACTGGGATATTTGGCATTTATTAATAGAACTTATAATCTATTATATTTGTTTCTACGTAGGTAAGTGCGTGTTAAAATTACAATTTTTTTAAAAATGTGTTTTGGGTGTGCGTACAATTTTTTATAAAATAGATTTGGTAAAAATTTAATTGTTGTATACTATAATTAAAAAGAAGCTGTACACGTTTGCAGTAGAATTTAAGAAAAGTTAATAAATAATAAGTTAACTGCAAGTTTATTTCAAGATAATATGTAAGGGGTCCATATACAATATTACAGTTATGTTGGCAAAATATTTCGTAAGCAATACAATGTAATATATAGGTTTGTTATAATAAATATGTGTTAAACTACAATATAATATTTTATAATTATATATTGTTTTTGTATATTGACAAAATGTTTGGATTTATACGTTACATATTAAAAAAAGATATATATATGTTTATTTATGTTGAGCAGAGTAAATAATTCTAGGCTGGAGGATTTACGTGCGAAAATAAAGTGTTAACTTTAATCCAAATATGCTTTTATTCAGCAAAAATAGTAGTGAACAGTTTTGAACAAACGAAACGTTTGTACAATAAAACAAAGACGTGTCGTAGGTCGCGTCGGTGCTTGAAAACGACTGGCACAAAAACAAACGATATCGATGAACGATCGAGATATCGATGTGTGGTGCCTGCAGTTGAACACGAGGCGTACTAATCAAATGGCGCGAATTCAAAAAAGTTGACGGTTTCAACAATGTATACAGTTCATCTCAAATTTAAACCAAAACGAAGATATATATACATATGTTTGTTTAAGTTTATTTTAAAGGAGATTTCTAAGTTTAGTTATTAAAAGTTTCTATATAAATATACGGTATTGAAATAAGTGTAGGATTTAGTTTTGACCTTCGGGAAGTTTCGAGTTTGGTGATCTGGAAGGTTCGATGACAAAATATATAAATACGGGGATTTGTCGTGCGTGTGCAAGACGTTAACGAGCCGTAGTGCGAGAGACAGTATTTTTGTTTTGTTTTTCGGTCGCGCAATTACAGAGAGACGAACATTATAATATTTTTAATAAGTGACGATGAAAGTGTTATCTTGCCATATTGGAGGCAATTCTAATTTTATTTTCATTATTCCTACATGAGTTTAAAACGTGCATTTTCTTAACGAAAGAAAATCATATTATAAATAGGTCAAATACAGCAGCATTTGTATCAATAGAAAAATATACAAGAATGTGAAATAACTACTAATTCATTAATTTTCAATGAAAAGGGAAAAAATACATTGTGAAATAAAATATCAATTATACGATAAAATATTAGTTTTAAATCGGGTAAGTTAAAACTATATGTAGCAAAAATTAACTTTATTTGGGTCTAAAGAGAATAATTTTCTACTAGTTTAATATGTTGCACATAAATACTGTATAACATATATGACGTTATTAAATTTTAAACGTTTAGGAAACTTTTATCTATTATAAAGGGTGGTCCAACCAAAACGCACGATGTTAATTGTAAATAAAACAAAAAGTTTTCAGAGAATTATCTTAATATTTTTTATTATGATAGAAGGATCTATGACAATTATGTGTGAAACAAAATATCGGCCAAATGCTCGCCACGGGATGGTGCCACTTGCCACACAGCCAACGAAACAATGGCTCTTTTGCGCGAGAAATTCAATGGCCGTGTTATCTCACGTCGTGGCGATGTTAATTGGCCGCCACGATCATGTGATTTGACACCGTTGGACTTCTTTCTTTGGGGATATTTAAAAGAAAAAGTGTACGTCAATAAGCCAAGAACAATTCAAGAGCTAAAGGATGAGATAATTCGGCACATTAACGACATTGAACCTCAATTATGTCTCAGAGTCATTGAAAATATGGACCATCGGATAGAGGTATGCCACCGAAGCCGTGGCGAGCATTTGGCCGATATTTTGTTTCACACATAATTGTCATAGATCCTTCTATCATAATAAAAAATATTAAGATAATTCTCTGAAAACTTTTTGTTTTATTTACAATTAACATCGTGCATTATGGTTGGACCACCCTTTATAATGAAAAATTTATATACTCAGTGGATCTGATTGCAGAATAAAATTTGTATACTTTTACTGCAATTTGCCATTACATACATTTAGTTACCTAACATTTCACAAGTGCCAGATCTACATAATTTGATGCCATACTGTCACTAAATTCTATTACACAACTACTTAATATTAATTGGCATAAACAATAAACCAGCAATATTTTCTGCAAAAGTGTACATATATAATTGCAATTTTCCTACATATGAAGTTTAAGGTTAAGCTCATTCTTCACCACAGAATTGTTGTCAAAATACCTATAATTCAACTTTAATACTTTTTAAATGTTTCAATGCAACTAATCAGATCTTTGCCAGTTATGCTGCTGTAATAATACAGATATATTATGTTACATTGTATATTTGTATCGATAGATACATGGTTCATCATCCACTTAAAGTTTATATAAACATTTTTGGTATAGTTACAAAATGAAACAAAATGTTACTCATAGTACGTTAAGCCATACAAACCTCAATTGCTATTTCCTCTTCAACTGCTGTTTCATTACATTCAATAGTACGTTCAGCTGGTGCTAAAAATAAGAAAATGGCATAACTAGATTATTTTAAAAATTGAAATTTATTAAATATTTGTCCAATAGTTGATACTATTGGTCTTAATGGGTTATTTTTGTGTATTTTTGGTAATGTGTAAATTTTGGGAAGATTTCCGGAAGTTTTATATATATATTTATAATTATCTTCAGATATGAAATTATTTTGTATATGCCATTTATAACAAATATTTTTAAGTTTGGTAAAAATTTGGATGATAGGGTTATTGTTTATATGGATACATGTGTTATTGTCATTTAGTAATGTTTCTAATTTTTCTCTACAATTTTGTGTATTTAGTGCAAATGTGATGTTTCCTTTATCTGCTTTAGTCAACATTATGTCTTTGTGTGTTTTTATAGCTTGTTGAGTTACCTTTAAATGATTAAGAAATAATCTTTTTCCATAATTAATATGGGGTATGTTTTATCTAAAATTGTCACAAATATTTACAATGTTGTTTCTAACATGATCTCTATATTCAAAGGGAATTTTTTAATGTTATTTTCAAGATTTTTTATAATATCAACTATGTTTTTAAATGTTAGTGTGTTGATAATGTATCCAAATTTATCTCCCAGACTAATTATTTTACTGACTGTTTTTGGTATTGTTGTGTTGCTAAGATTTTTTAACCATTTATTGTTTGTATGAAAATAGTTTTGATTATGGTAATTTAATATATTGTATGTTGTATTTTTTAATAATGATAATTTTTTTATGTGTGTATTAAATATACTTAATATTTTTACTCTTTTACATTCTATATGTATTACTCTAGAGTACAATACTTACCAAGTTTATTTTTAACTATTCTTAATTTAAGCTGCGCACCTTATCATTCGACTTGTATTAGTTCGCAGTTATTTATTTTATTATTATCCATTATATTATAACAGTTATATTATATTTCTATTCAATTGTTACTGTTTTTAAATTACAAATGTATTTATATCTTTTCCAGCCAAACAGACATTTACCTTAGGCGTTATATTATATAAATAAACAAATAAAAGTATTATATATTAATTGGTTTACGTTTGCTGGGTTACTACTTAGTGTTAAGTGATATTTATTGGGGGTACAAGTTAATTTTAAAGGATTTTTTGTGAAAATTGGAGCTTTATTGTGCAAAAATGGTAACAGGTTGATTACTCAAAGTATTGTCCATTGACGTGAATGTTTCGTTCTACTTAAAAATAGAAAAAATTTGTATATGTTTTGACATACCTTCAGAACTTTTATATTTATGGCAGTAATGGGGCATAATTTTATTTTGTTTAATGCTACGCCGATTCATCAAAAATTACTGAATAAACTAATAACATATTTATTCAATTTAACATTAATAAATACGTAATGTCTTCGGACTCGTTTAAAATATTTGATAATAACGAAACAACACTGCACATACCTAATGTCGGTATAAGTAGATCATAAATATGGTTCTTATGTACCAACACAGATGTCGCCACATTACTTTTTCTTTCATTTAAAATTATGGAAACAGTTGAAGGTATCTCATAATGTTTTATATAAAAAGCTATTTTCATGTAATTTTAAAAAATAATAATAAATAATAATGTTTAAGTAATACACAACATCTAAATTATCCATTTTGTATTATATCAATGAGACATGGATACTAATATAAAAAAAGTTTTTATATGAAAATTAAAAAAAAAATTGAATTAACTATTTAAACTTAAAATAAAAAAAATATATTTTGCTTAGACGCTTTTGCAAATACTTTATTATACAAAAATATTAACATTATGTAATATGTATAATTATTTTTATAAATCTAGCACTATGAGAAGCTTGTTTTTTATAACTCTCTTCAATTCTACAATTATTATGAATTTCACTATGAATAAATTGAAAGTCAATAGACCAAAATAAGTATGTTATAATCTATTCTATCATTATCATTATATTAAGTATAATTTTAAAATTATACTTAAACAAAATGGTAACACGTTTGCATATTTATTATTAAATACTATTACAGCGCTTAAACATTAAAAATGTCTAAATACGCAATAAACTGACCTCATTATGAGATGCATGGGTCTAAAAAGATCTTTCCAGATGTCTAGAGTTTGGAAAATCAAAGGTTCAATTTATTATTCTTTTTCATTTTTAGCGACGATATTTAAACATTATCTAGCCGTACCATATAAGGTAAGACATAATAGAAACTTTTGCATGTTTATTTCTAAACCTATGCATGTGTCTAAAAATAGATTTCTAGAAGTTGCAAAATCAAAGATTCCATGTATTAGTCTTTCATATTGTTAGCGACGATATTTTAAATCTATCTAGCCACATCATATAAGGTAAGACATAATAAAAACTTTTAGATGTTTATTTTTCAAATCTTGCCACAGCGCTTGAAAAATGTGGAATTTCTTAAAACATAATAATCTGACCTTATTATCAGAAGCATTCGTTTAAGCGCTTAACATTAACGATAACAATAATAAATCACGATAAACGTCGCCTGGTTTCAGTTTCTGAATTGAATAATTTATCTATAAAAATGTGAATATCGTCGATATCTCCATTTAAAATTGCGGAAACTTTTTCGGTACTCTTTCGTGTACTTGCTTTGTAGTTTCTTTGATGAATATTTCTCCAGGCCTTTGGAAATCTCTTAAACAGATGTATGGAAGGATCAGCTAATGCTAGCGTAAGCAAATCAGAAACTTCCCCCAGAAATAATTTAAGTACGAGATGCTTGTAAGGTAAAAATAACAAATCTTGATCTAGTAATTCATCTAGATGCGCTGCAGGACCCTCCTTTCAGCCAAGATTGGTGGCAGTTCTATCACAGCAAATGGCTGTGGTAGAGTTTGTAAGAAAAGAAAACTACAAAATTATGATTTCATAATAATTAAAACTTTTTGAATCAAAATCAATTTTAAATTGTTTTTTTTTTACATATTGAATAATATTTTCATTAAAGGAAGAGTTTTCTTACTTATAGTTTATTAACTTAAATTTTTGAAAACCACATCTCTGTATTATCCGCCATACTGACATCCATTTTAACATTTTCCGAATGAAAAAAGGGTGTTTTATAAGTTTGAGGACCAATAAATGGTTATTAAAAAATCCCAAATGCTAAGTTATCGTTCCCCAAAAAAATGTCAAAGTTTGGGTAGTTTTTGACCGTCTGAATGGGAACCTCCCCTTAACATGATCTACAATCATCATGTCTCACATTCTGCAACAGGAATGAAAGCAGATCATGCGATAAAAACGTTTACGCGACCCGCCGAGGGTGGTAAGCGATCATTTTCGCAACAAAATATCATGTGTACAAATAAGTTTCCGTCGTTTTTTATCAAAAAACTATCCACGAATCGATCCAATTTTTGGTATCTTCATATGATGTAAAGTGTTGCTCAGACAGGCCATGCGCCATCGATCGAATCAAGTGGAAATCAGAAGGAGCAATATCTGGTGAATACGGTGGGTGGGGTAAAACTTCTCAATCGAGTGTTTCTAAATAGGTTTTGACCGGTGCCGCACCATGTGGACGAACATTATCATGCAGGAGAATAACTATGTCGTGTCTGGAGTAATAGT
>JABFPR010000056.1:0-19521 GCA_022817345.1 Neoscelio sp. ZL-2020
GTTTGTAGAGGACGGCCATGGCGATCAGGCTGAGGGCCGAGACCCATAACATGCCGTGGAGGGTCGGGCCGTCGACCGCGAGCGCCGAGCCGAACAGCAAGTGCAGCAAGTCGAGGCGTTTGCCAGCGATGCCGAGAATCAGCACGCCGCTGGCGAGTGAGATCGGGTAGATCGCGGCGAGGCTGGCATCTTCGCGCAAACCGGTGCGACGGGTAATCCACGCAGCCAGCCCGGCCATGCTCAGGCCCGCACCCAGACCGCCGAACGTTAGCGCGGGCAGACTCAGACCGGCGAACCAGAAGCCCAATGCGGCGCCGGGAAGAATGCCGTGAGCGACGGCGTCGCCGATCAGGCTCATGCGCCGCAGGATCAGAAAAACGCCGAGCGGTGCTGTGCTGCAGGCCAAGACCAATCCGCCGAGCAGCGCTCGGCGCATGAACAGGAATTCGCTGAACGGTTGCCAAAGGTGGGCGACGGTGAGCATCAAGCCACCTGCGTGCCGGGTGTTTGCTGGATCAGTTCGACGCTGGCGCCAAACACGCATTCGTGGTTTTTGATCAGCAGTGTCTGCGGGATGTGTTGGCGGACGGCGGCCAGGTCGTGGCAGACCACCAACAAGGTTCGACCTTCGGCGTGCCAGGCCTGGATGTGTTGCCAAAGCAATTGCTGACCCAGTTCGTCGAGCGCAGCGTGGGGTTCGTCAAGCAGGAGTAGCGGCGCGTCAGCCAGACTCAAACGGGCGAGCAATGCGCGTTGTAGTTCGCCACCGGAGAGCGCCATCAGCGGGCGTTTCTCGAGTCCGCTCAAGTGCCAATTGTCGAGTGCGTGAGTGAGGCGCTGTGCGCGCAATTGCGTCGACAATCGACGGCCCCAGAACCCGGCAGCCACCAGTTCTTCTAGACTGATGGGAAACTGTCGGTCGAGGTGTTGCTGTTGCGGCAGGAATGACAATCCTCCTTGGCGGGGGACGCCTAGCGCGACTTTTCCGCTCAAGGGTTTCTGCAACCCGGCGATGACTTTCAGCAGGCTGCTTTTACCGGAGCCGTTGGCGCCGACGATAGCGCTCAGACTGCCGCTTTCCAGCGTGACCGTCAGTGGTGAAGTCAGCGGTTGCCCGGGGGCGCCCCAGCTCAAGGAATGGCAGCGGATCATGCGTGTTCTCGATGCCAGTGGCTTTCGGCGACGGCGTCGTGGGCGTGCAGACTTTCAGCGTGGATCACTCGCAGGTGGAACCCGCTGACACCAGGGCAGCGACGCAGGGCCAGATGGAGTCGTCGCGCGGCGTCCTCGCAGAACATCAGGTTCTGCCCGTTGGCCAGCGCGAAGGCTTGTTCGTCGGCGCGTTTCACGGCGGTTTGCACGGCGGTGCCCAGTGCGGCTTCAGCGTCGTTGATGATCACGCTCAGGGGCAACTCATCGATAAACTCCTCCAGATGCATGTGCAATTGCGCGGTGCTGCGTTGGCTGTGCGGAGTGGCAACGATGCCGTGGCTTGAGCCAAGCCAAGCCAGAACTTCAGCGTGCTGCAGTGGCTTATTGGCAAAATCATCGATGAACTGCTGCTGGATCAGTTGCCTTGCTAATGCGGCTGAGCACGGGCAGGTCGAGGAGTAGGGCACATCGATCTTGAGTTCCACGTGGAACACTTTGTTTTTGAGGCTGGCAGAAATGCTCACTGGATAGCTTTTCCACCCCGCCAGTGGGCTGACCAACGCGGGTCGTTTCAGCAGCACTTCGCTGTGGATATTCAGGTAAGCATTGCTGGATAAGCCCTCGTGGCTCGCCAGAAAATCGTCCAGTACCTGATGCAAAACCCGTGGAGAAAGGTTCTGCTGCTCAAGCCTTGCCAAGGCCAGATACAAACGCGACATGTGAATGCCACGCGCCTCACCATCGTCAAGACTGACGCCTGCATCTGCCTTCGCGCTCAGACGTTGGCCATCCAATAATACCGGCAAGGCAATGCCGCGCATTCCCACCCACTCAAGCGGTAATGCTTGTCGAGAGGCTTGAGTGGCGATATCCGGAAGTGTCAGCGAATTCATGTTCGGAACCATCGTGTTGACTGAATTGGATGTTACATTATAACAATTCAAATCACGATGCTTTTTTCATGAACGGGTTTTCATATGCACAGACGCCACTTGCTCAGTTTGTTTTTGACCAGCGCAGCCTTGGCTCTGCCCTTCAGTGTCTCAGCAACCCAAGTGCGAAATGCGCGGCTCTGGCGTTCGCGTGAAAAGCTGCGACTGGTCTTCGATTTGAGCGGCCCGGTGCGCTACAAAACGTTCACGTTGAGTGCTCCAGAGCGTTTGATCATTGACCTGTCCGGGGCGAGTCTGAGTGGTGATTTCAGTCAATTGCCGTTAGCAGATACGGCCATTCGCTCGATCCGCGCCGGGCATGTTGGTCTAGGCGATACCCGGATCGTTCTCGATCTGAACATTCCCGTTCTATTGAACAGCTTTGTTTTGGCACCGCAGGATGGTCAAGGCCACCGTTTGGTGCTCGATCTGGTGAACGCCGATAAAGTCTTGAGCACCGCAGTAGTTCCACGTGAAACATCCACGAATAACCATCACCTTAAACGCGACATCATTGTCGTGGTTGATCCCGGACACGGTGGTAAAGACCCTGGTGCCGTCGGCGCCAAGGGTGAGCGGGAAAAGGACGTGGTGCTGTCCATCGCACAATTGCTCGCCAAACGTCTTAAAAAGGAGAAGGGCTTCGACGTGAAGTTGGTTCGCAATGACGATTTTTTCGTGCCCCTTCGCAAGCGTGTAGACATTGCCCGTCAGCACAAGGCCGACATGTTTATCTCCGTGCACGCCGATGCAGCGCCGCGTCTGACGGCGTCGGGAGCTTCGGTGTATTGCCTGTCAGAAGGGGGTGCGACGTCAGCGACTGCACGCTTCATGGCACAGCGCGAGAACGGCGCGGATCTGCTCGGCGCGACCAGTCTGCTTAATCTCAAGGACAAGGATCCGATGCTCGCCGGCGTGATCCTCGACATGTCGATGAACGCCACCATCGCCGCCAGTCTGCAACTCGGCAGCAGCATATTGGGCAGTCTGCAAGGCATCACCACATTGCATCAAAAGCGCGTGGAACAGGCGGGGTTTGCGGTGCTGAAGTCGCCGGATGTGCCGTCGATCCTGGTAGAAACCGGCTTTATTTCCAATGCGCGTGACAGCCAGCGCCTGGTGACAACTCGACATCAACAGGCTATCGCTAACGGGTTGTTTGAAGGATTGCAGCGCTATTTCCAGCAGAACCCGCCAATCGATAGTTACATCGCCTGGCAGCAGACGCAGAAAAAGGTGCAGGTTTAGCAGCCGGTGATCCGGCTGCAGGTGAACTTCGCGCTGCTGCCGCCTGAGCTGGAGAAGCGATTGATCGTCGTCCAGCCAACGCGACGGGTGTAGCCGACCCAGGCTTCGCCGTCAGAGGCGATGCCGGTGAAGAACGTCAGTTGGCCGAACCGACTGTTGGTCTGCGCCCAGTAGCGTTTGCCGTCCTTTTCAAAGCCGCGCAGGTAAATCGTGCTGCCCACCGTATTCACGCTGTAGGCGTTGCCTTGCGCATCGACACATGCCAGCAGGTTAGCGCTGTGTGTGCACTTGGCGAGCATCGGCGCTTGTCCCCATACGTTGGCACCCGACAGCAATGCCAGACTCATTAGCGAGCATTTCAGGACATTTTTCATCACGGTTCCCGACGGGCATATGGCATGCAGCTTCATGCTCTTTATCGGTTTGGGCAAGAGCAGGTCTGGCTAATTCATATTGTTATACTATAACATCAATTTTATTGAGCCTGAGTCCGCCGATTTAAAGCGTCAGCTTCTGCCGTCACTCTGTCTCGAAGCTCTAGAACGCGGCGCGTTACGCCAAATCCGGCATAAACGCCCATCGGCCACCATCTGATGAGGATTATCCAATGTCATCTCCGCTTCCCGTGACCGTTCTTTCGGGCTTTCTCGGCGCCGGAAAAAGTACGGTTTTGAATTACGTACTACGTAATCGAGAAGGCTTGCGCGTTGCAGTCATCGTTAACGATATGAGCGAGATCAACATTGATGGCAGCGAAGTCCAGCGCGATGTCCGCCTGAACCGTGCTGAAGAAAAACTGGTGGAGATGAGCAATGGTTGTATCTGCTGTACGTTACGCGAGGACCTGTTGGAAGAGGTCAGCAAACTTGCTCGTGAAGGTCGTTTCGATTATCTGCTCATCGAATCCACCGGTATTTCCGAGCCGCTGCCGGTCGCCGAAACCTTCACCTTCCGCGATGAGCTGGGTCAGAGCCTCGCCGACGTTGCTCGACTCGACACCATGGTCACGGTAGTCGACGGCGTGAACTTTCTCCTCGACTATCAGGCTGCCGAGAGCCTCGCGTCCCGCGGCGAGACCTTGGGCGATGAAGATGAACGCTCGATCACCGACCTGTTGATCGAACAAATCGAGTTCGCCGACGTATTGCTGATCAGCAAGATCGACCTCATCAGCCACCAGGCGCGCGACGAACTCACGGCAATTCTCAAGCGCCTCAATGCCCAGGCGGAAATTATCCCGATGGTGATGGGCGAGGTGGTGCTGGAGAAGATCCTCAACACGCGCCGATTCGATTTTGACAAAGCCGCCCAAGCCCCGGGCTGGCTGCAGGAATTGCGCGGTGAGCATGTGCCGGAAACCACCGAGTATGGCATTGCTTCCACGGCTTATCGCGCACGCCGCCCGTTCCACCCGCAGCGCTTTTACAGCTTCATTGATCGTCCATGGACGAACGGTAAATTACTGCGCTCCAAGGGTTTTTTCTGGCTCGCCAGCAAGGTCACGGATGCGGGCAGCTGGTCGCAGGCGGGCGGCCTGATGCGCCACGGTTTCGCTGGACGCTGGTGGCGTTTCGTGCCGAAAAACCAATGGCCGCAGGATCAGGACAGTACCGCAGCAATCATGGAAAACTGGACGCCGAGTGTCGGAGATTGTCGTCAGGAGCTGGTATTCATTGGCCAGAACATCGATTTCGTACAGCTCAAGTCGGAGCTCGATGCCTGCCTGCTGACTGACGAAGAAATGGCTGCTGGCGTAGACCGTTGGCGCACGCTGCCGGACCCTTTCGGCCCTTGGCACGATGAGGCCGCCTGATGCTTGCGCTCAAACTGCAGCAGAATCGAGTACGTCATCAGCATCAGGGGGCGACGCCGAAAACGCTGACGCGAATCCTCGAAGACGACGTCAATCTTGCGGTCTGGCAGCGTCAACTGCCGCTGCACATCGCCGATTTCGCAGCGTTGTTGCTGTCGCTCAACGAGCCACTGGCGCAGTCGCTCTGCCTCGAATTGCCGGATGAAGACGGCGAGCCTGATCTCAGTGGACTGGCCGCCGGGTTCCGTGACCTGGAAGGCTATGAAGGCTTTGTCGCTGATCTGGGATGGCTGGTCAGTGCCTTCGCCTGCCTGCTGGGTGCACGGCGTATCGGCTTGCGCCTGCGGGTGCTGGACAAGGCCATGTGTCCGCGTTTCCACGTCGATCATGTGCCGGTGCGCCTGATCACCACGTATGGCGGAATCGGCAGTCAGTGGCTCAAGGAGGGCGCGATGGACCGCGAGCAATTGGGTCAGGCGAACGCTGAGCCAAACGACATGGCAAACATCCAGCAACTGCGCAGTGGCGACGTGGCGCTATTGAAAGGCGAGAAATGGCACGGCAACGAAGGCTTCGGTCTGATCCATCGTTCTCCGCAACTGCCAGCGGGTGAACGACGGTTGCTGCTGACGCTCGACTGGCTCGGTTGACGGCTCAAGGCTTGAGCCATTTACCCTGGCTCTGGCCTTCGCAATACGGCTTCAAATACGCCATGTCTGAAGCCACGCCGTAATAGTGGATATCCTGGCGATAGGGCATATTGGCGACTTGCGCGTTGCTGCACACGCCGAACGCGCCGCTCGGGCATTGATCGACGTACTGCACCTCGACTTTCTGCCCGGCCAGGGTCGGTTGGCAGAACCCGTCGCTGAACAGCTTCTCGGGAATACTGCGGTTTTGCTGGCAAACCTTGACGTCGAGTCGCTCGCCCTGACTGTGCACAACGCAGGCTTGAGCCAAGGCTTCGCTCGACAGCAACATCAACAGCAACGACCATCCCATCCAACGCATGTCCAATCCCCTCAGAAAACGCCCAGTCATGTTGCAGAACATTCCTACCCATGTCATCGCCGGCCCTTTGGGCGCCGGCAAGACCAGTCTGATTCGCCAGCTCATGGCCCAACGGCCGGAGGGCGAGCGCTGGGCGGTGCTGATCAACGAGTTCGGTCAGATCGGCCTCGACGCGGCGCTGCTGACCCGCGATGGCGATGGTATCGCACTGGGCGAAGTTGCCGGGGGCTGTTTGTGTTGCGTGAACGGTGCGCCGTTTCAAATCGGCCTCGGCCGTTTGCTGCGCAAGGCCAGACCGGATCGGCTGTTCATCGAGCCGTCCGGACTGGGCCATCCGGCGCAATTGCTCAAGCAGTTAGGCGAGGCGCCGTGGTTGGGTGTGCTGGCGCTGCAGCCCTGCGTGTTAGTGCTGGATGCCCAGGCGCTGGCCGCCGGGAAAGCGTTGCCCCCCGCTCAGCAGGACGCTTTGGGCAGCGCCGGTCTGCTGTTGCTGAACAAGGCAGAAGGTCTGGATGAGGCTGTGCGGCAGACCATCGCCGAGCGTTTGCCGGCGGTCAAATTGATCTGGACGCAGCAGGCGCACCTGTCTTTACGCGAGTTGCCGGGTGTGACGGCGCAAGCAATGGCGGGTGTGGATAACCTTGTTGTGCCGCAGGGGGCGGGACCGATTCCGGCGCTCTGGAGCGACCCGGCATCGCCGATCTGCCTGAGTCAGGCACAAGAGGGCGGTTGGAGCATCGGCTGGCGTTGGCACCCGGGGCAGACGTTCGATACGCATCGTCTGAGCCAATGGCTGCAGAGCCTGAACTGGCGGCGGGCGAAACTGGTTATCCATAGCGTCGAGGGCTGGGTGTCGGCCAATGCCGTGGATAACGCTGAACTGGATTGGCAGCCCAGCGAGTGGCGACGGGATTCGCGTATAGAGCTGATCTTTGCCGATGCGCGAAGTATCGATGCTTTGCAGTCAGGCTTGACGCAATGTCGAGTTCAAGCGGATTAGCTTACGGCTTCCACTTATTGTGTTCCTGACGCCACTGGCTCAGTTCGATCACTTCGGCCCGTGGGCGGGTAACTTCGACCACCGGTGGCGTGTCGTCGAACGGCGCCGGATAGGGCGCCAGTTCAATCTGAGCGCTGTGCGCACCAAACTGGGTGATGATGCCGTTGTGCCGGGTTTCGCCAGTCACGGTGAACTCGAAGTTGTAAACCCGGGCCAGACGCCGCCGACCGCTGGCATCCTTGATCAAGCCGATTTTTTTCAACGCGACGTTACCGTCCAGCAGTTCAACGCCCACGTTGATGCAATGCTGCTTGACCCGCTCCAGCGCCCGCTCGCGCAAGCCGTGGTTGTGCCAAAGCCATGCGCCGGCAGCGGCGAACAGCATCAGCACGAAGATGTTTTCAAGGGTCAGCATCAACAGGAAACTCCAAAAGATAAGCTCAGCTTAACTGCGTCGCCGGTCTGTCGTACAGGCTGTGTTTCGTCGCATACTGCGCGGCTTGAATTTCAATCGTTTTACGGAATAACCCGAATGAAACGTACGCCTCATCTGCTCGCCATTCAGTCCCATGTGGTCTTCGGCCACGCCGGCAACAGCGCTGCGGTTTTTCCGATGCAGCGGGTCGGGGTGAATGTCTGGCCGCTCAACACGGTGCAGTTCTCCAACCATACCCAGTACGGCCAATGGGCCGGTGAAGTGCTCGCGCCGCAGCAGATCCCCGAACTGGTCGACGGCATTGCCGCCATTGGCGAACTGGGCAACTGCGACGCTGTGCTCTCCGGCTATCTGGGCAGCGCGGCGCAGGGTCGGGCGATTCTCCGTGGTGTCGAGCGCATCAAATCGGTCAATCCGAAGGCGTTGTACCTGTGCGACCCGGTGATGGGCCATCCGGAGAAGGGCTGCAGTGTGCCGGCCGAAGTCAGCGACTTTCTGCTGGAAGAAGCCGCGGCGGTGGCGGACATCATGTGCCCGAACCAACTGGAGCTGGACAGCTTCTCCGGGCGCAAGCCGCAGTCGCTGTTCGATTGCCTGGCGATGGCTCGGGCGCTGCTGGCGCGCGGGCCGAAAGCGGTGCTGGTCAAGCATCTGGATTATCCGGGCAAGCCGGCGGACGGTTTCGAGATGTTGTTGGTGACCGCTGATGAAAGCTGGCACTTGCGTCGTCCGCTGCTGGCGTTTCCGCGTCAGCCGGTGGGCGTGGGCGATCTGACGTCCGGGCTGTTCCTCGCGCGGGTGCTGCTGGGTGACAGCCTGGTGGCGGCGTTCGAGTTCACCGCAGCGGCGGTGCATGAAGTACTGCTGGAGACCCAGGCGTGTGCCAGTTATGAGCTGCAACTGGTGCGGGCGCAGGACCGGATCGCGCATCCGCGGGTGAAGTTCGAGGCGACGGCGATCAGTCTGTAATCGCGTTATTGTTCAAAAGATCGCAGCGTGCGGCAGCTCCTGCAGGGTGAACATTAATCCTCTGTAGGATCTGCCGCAGGCTGCGATCTTTTGCTTTAGGCGTCGCCCTTGATCTCCTGATAACGCTTCTCCAGCTCCTGGCGAATTTGCCGACGCTGCTGCGCCTGCATATAACGACGCTTGTCCTCACTGTTCTGCGGTTGCAGCGGCGGCACGGCGGCCGGTTTGCGCTGGTCATCCACCGCAACCATGGTGAAGAAGCAGCTGTTGGTGTGGCGCACCGAGCGCTCGCGGATGTTCTCGGTCACCACTTTGATACCGACTTCCATCGAGGTGTTGCCGGTGTAGTTGACCGACGCGAGGAAGGTCACCAGTTCGCCGACATGGATCGGCTCGCGGAAAATCACCTGATCCACCGACAGCGTCACCACGTAGCGGCCGGCATAGCGGCTCGCGCAGGCGTAGGCCACTTCGTCGAGGTATTTGAGCAGGGTACCGCCGTGGACATTGCCAGAGAAGTTGGCCATGTCGGGGGTCATCAATACCGTCATCGACAGTTGGGCGTTTCCGGGTTCCATAACGTTCTCACGGATCAAGGCTGGATGGCTGGACGCACCTCTGCGGGTGCCTGGTGGCTTTTTCAAAAGCACCGTTATCGGGACGCCAGACGGCTGGCTGCCGTCACGCCGCGACCGATCTGTTTCCTTATATTGCACCGCCTTTCAGCCGGAAGTCGCGGTGTTAACCTGCAAAAGGCCCTGTCCAAGGGCAATTCCTACACGAAAAGTGGATTTTTACCCAACTCGCTCAGAGCTTTCTGAAGTCTGACGGCGAGTCACGTCATACAAGGAGCCCACACCATGCATGCCATCAGCTTTATTCAGGACCTGGCAGTGATCATGTTGGTCGCAGGTGTGGTCACCGTGTTGTTTCACCGTTTCAAGCAGCCGGTGGTGCTCGGCTACATCGTCGCCGGTTTCATCATCGGCCCGCACACCCCGCCATTCGGTCTGATTCACGACGAAGAAACCATCAAGACCCTCGCCGAGCTGGGGGTGATTTTCCTGATGTTCTGCCTCGGGCTGGAGTTCAGCCTGCGCAAGTTGTTCAAGGTCGGGGCCACGGCGTTTATCGCGGCGTTCCTCGAAATTGTCCTGATGATCTGGATCGGCTATGAAATCGGCCGCTGGTTCGACTGGAACACCATGGACTCGCTGTTCCTCGGCGCAATCCTCGCCATCTCCTCGACCACTATCATCGTCAAGGCGCTCAACGACCTGAAGATGAAGAACGAGCGCTTCGCGCAGCTGATCTTCGGCGTATTGATCGTCGAGGACATCCTCGGCATCGGCATCATCGCCTTGCTGTCGAGCATCGCAGTCAGCGGCACGGTCAGTTCGGGCGAAGTGTTTTCCACGGTCGGCAAGCTGTCGCTGTTCATGATCGTCGCGTTGGTGATCGGCATTCTGCTGGTGCCGCGCCTGCTGGCGTACGTCGCCAAATTCGAAAGCAACGAGATGCTGCTGATCACCGTGCTCGGCCTGTGTTTCGGTTTTTGTCTGTTGGTGGTCAAGCTCGAATACAGCATGGTGCTCGGCGCCTTCCTGATCGGCGCGATCATGGCCGAGTCGCGGCAGTTGCTGAAAATCGAGCGCCTGATCGAACCGGTTCGCGACCTGTTCAGTGCAATCTTCTTCGTCGCTATCGGCCTGATGCTCGATCCGATGATCCTGCTGCAATACGCCTGGCCGATCGCGGTAATCACCGTGGCGGTGGTGCTCGGCAAGATGTTGTCCTGTGGCCTCGGGGCGTTTATCGCCGGCAATGATGGACGCACCTCACTGCGGGTCGGGATGGGACTGTCACAGATTGGCGAATTTTCCTTCATCATCGCCGCACTCGGGATGACGCTGCAGGTCACCAGTAACTTTCTTTATCCGGTGGCGGTGGCGGTGTCGGTGATCACCACGCTGCTGACGCCGTACCTGATCCGCGCGGCCGATCCGCTGTCGATCAAACTCTCTGCGGCGGTACCCAAGCGTCTGGGCCGAGTATTCGGCATGTACGGCGAGTGGCTGCGCAGCATTCAGCCGCAAGGCGAGGGCGCGATGCTGGCGGCAATGATCCGGCGGATTCTGTTGCAGGTCGGGGTCAACCTGGCGCTGGTGATCGCGATCTTCTTCAGCGGTGCGTTCTTTGCCGGACGGCTGTCGGAGTGGATGCAGGACTGGGTCGCTGATCCGAGCTGGCAGAAGGCGTTGATCTGGGGCGGGGCGCTGCTGCTGTCGCTGCCGTTCCTGATCGCGGCGTATCGCAAGCTCAAGGCGCTGTCGATGCTGCTGGCGGAGATGGGCGTGAAGCCGGAGATGGCCGGACGGCACACGCAGCGAGTGCGGCGGGTGATCTCCGAAGTGATCCCGATCCTCTCGCTGCTGGTGATCTTCCTGCTGTTGGCAGCCTTGTCGGCCAGTATCCTGCCGACCAACAAGTTGCTGGTGCTGGTCGCCGTAGTCGCTGCCGCCGTGGCGGCGCTGCTCTGGCGCTGGTTCATCCGTGTGCACACGCGGATGCAGGTGGCCCTGCTGGAAACCCTCGACAATCACAAGGAGTCGTCGGGGCACTGACCGACCCGGGCGTCTGGCGAATCAGCTTTCCAGCCAGACGTCCCGCGCCCAGTGCCACACCGATTCCCAGGACTCTTCGGTGATCAGCTCTTCTTCGCCGGACCACAGCACGACGGTGCCGTCTTCCTCCACGCAGTAGTAGTCGTCGCCGTCCTGGCAGATCGGGATCAGGTCGCGCGGCACACCGATGTCCCAGGCGTTGGCTGCAACCTCCGGCAGGTAGGTGTGCGATTGCGGGTCGGTGACGGTCACCGGCTCGAGGCTGCCGTAAACCACATCACTGACGGTCAGCAGAAACTCTTTGAAGACGAACGGGATGTTGATGAAGAGTTCTTCTTCGATCTCCACCAACTGGTCTTCGTCAGGCAGCTCCAGGGGAACCGGTACGGGTTCGTTGGCTTCGCGCAGTTGTTCGATGATTTCTTCCACGTCCGGGATCCTCTTGCTTGAATGGCGCGGTTTATATGGGCCGGTTTATACAGTAGCTCGCTATAGATGCAACCGCGAAATAGAAAACCCCGGCCTGAGCCGGGGTTTTATTACCACATGCGTAACGCGATGGGGATCAGCCGTTCTGGCGGATACCGGCCACCAGCCAAGGCTGGTTCTCGCCCTGTGGACGTTCCATGTTCCAGCTCTCGCTGAACACTTCGCCCTGGTCGAAACGCGAGGTCTTCGACACGCCGCTGAAGGTCAGGGTGGCGATGGTCTTGTCGGCGCGATCATCCACGCCGTCCAGCTGCACTTGCAGGTTGTCGATGTAGGTCGACTGGAAGCCGTCGCCCAGATCCGCACGCTCACGCTTGAGGAACTCGAGCATCTGCGGGGTCACGAACTCGGCGATCTTGTCCATTTCGTTGGCGTCCCAGTGCTGCTGCAGCGACTGGAAGTGGCTGCGCGCGGCTTCAAGGAAGCGCTGTTCGTTGAACCAGGCTGGCGCGTTGATCACCGGACGAGCGGCAGCCGGAGCAGCCGAACCACCGAAGATCGAACCCATGGCAGCAGGCTTCTGTTCGAATACTTCACGCTGCATCGGCGCGCCGGCCGGAGCCAGGTGCTCCTGCTGCTTGCGTCGACGAGCGGCGATGAAGCGGAAGATCACGAACGCGATCACGGCCATGATCAGGATGTCGAAGATCTGCATGCCCTGGAAGCCGCCGCCCATGAGCATGGACGCCAGCAGGCCACCGGCGGCGATGCCGGCCAGAGGGCCGAGCCATTTCGAAGCGCCGCCAGCCTTGGCCGCGGCACCGGCAGCGCCGGCTGCACCAGCGGTCGCTGCTGCGCCGCCCATGCCTGGGGAAGAAGGAGCCATCTGGCTGGTCTGGTGCGTCGGCGCAGCGCCGGCACTTTTGCCACCACCAAAGCGCTTGGCGTTGGCGTCGAGGCTCATCGTCAGGCCGATGCACAACGCCATGGCGATGCTAAGAAAACGTTTCATAAAGGGAATTCCCGTTTGTGGAGACACGCGCGCCATGTTGCACAGCTGAAGTGTTACTGGCTAGCGAGAGAGTGTTTCGGGCTTTTGCCTGACAGGTTACGTTCAGCTCCGTCGAAGCAATCAGGCCATGTACTTTTGTCTGTAGGAAAATGGGATAGGTTCAGCGGGAAACCTGCTTATCGACGCAACGCCAACATCACTACACCCGCGGTGATCAAGCCGATACCGCCCCATTGGCGCAGGTCGAGTTTCTCGCCCAGCAGGATCACGCCGAGCACCGCCACCAGTACCACGCTGAGCTTGTCCACTGGCGCGACCAGCGAAGCCGGGCCGACTTTCAGCGCGCGGAAGTAGCACAGCCACGACGCGCCGGTACCCAGGCCGGACAACAGCAGGAACAGGTAGCTCTTGGCGGAAATTGATCCCAATGACTGATATTGGCCCGTCGCGTACAAAATCAAGGCCAGACTGACCAGTACCACGATAGTACGCAGCAGAGTGGCGAAGTCAGAATTGACGTTTTCGATGCCGATCTTGGCAAAGATCGCCGTCAGCGCGGCGAACGTCGCCGAGAGCAAAGCCCAGAATGTCCAGGAAGAGAAGAAGCCTGAGCCCATGGATATGTCCTTGTTAGATCATCCAACGCCGACCCCTGTGGGAGCGAGCCTGCTCGCGAAAGCCACACTGCGGTTTATCAGATCAACCACGGTGATGTCATTCGCGAGCAGGCTCGCTCCCACAGAAAAGCGAAAACGGCGTCAGATCGCTTCCAGCTTGGCGTACCCCAGCATCAGCCACTTGCTGCCTTCGCTGAAATTCACCTGCACCCGTGCCTGCGCGCCGGAACCTTCGAAGTTGAGGATCACGCCGTCGCCGAAGATTGAATGGCGCACTGCCTGACCCAGGCTGAAGCCGGTTTCCGGGATCTCGCTACCGCTGAACAGGTTGCTGCCGCTCATCGACTGGTTGCCGCCGAACGGTCGGCTGACACTGTTCGACAGGCGCACTTCCTGAATCAGCCCCTTCGGCACTTCACGGACGAAACGCGAAACCTTGTTGTAGGTCTCGCTGCCGTACAGGCGTCGGGTTTCAGCATAGGTCATCACCAGGTTCTGCATGGCGCGGGTGATGCCGACGTAGGCCAGACGGCGTTCCTCTTCAAGGCGCCCCGGTTCTTCCAGGCTCATCTTGTGCGGGAACAGGCCTTCTTCCATGCCCACCAGGAACACGTAAGGGAATTCCAGGCCTTTGGCGCTGTGCAGGGTCATCAGTTGAATGCTGTCTTCATGCTCGTCGGCCTGAGTGTCGCCGGCTTCCAGCGACGCGTGGCCGAGGAATGCCGCCAGTGGCGTCAGCTCTTCGTCTTCTTCGGTGTTTTCGAAGTTGCGCGCGGCGCTGACCAGTTCCTCAAGGTTTTCTACCCGGGCCTGGCCTTTCTCGCCTTTTTCCGCTTCGTGATAGGCGATCAGCCCCGATTGCTCGATGACGGTCTGGGTCATCAAATGCAACGGCATCTCCATGCACTTGGCAGCGAGATTTTCGATCAGCTCGATAAACGCCCCCAAGGCGCCGGCAGCACGACCGGTCAGGCCTTTATTGGCGACCAGTTGGCGCATCGCTTCCCACATCGACACATCGCTGTGACGGGCATGGTCGCGGATCGCCTCGACGGTTTTCTCGCCAATGCCACGGGCCGGGACGTTGATCACCCGCTCCAGCGCGGCATCGTTGCCGCGACCTTCCAGCAAACGCAGGTAGGCCATGGCGTTCTTGATTTCCGCGCGCTCGAAGAAGCGCTGGCCGCCATAGATGCGGTACGGAATGCGCTCGCGCAGCAAGGCTTCTTCCAAAACGCGCGATTGGGCGTTGGAGCGGTAAAGAATCGCGATGTCGCTGCGAGCCAGGCCGGTTTTCAGCGCGCTTTCGATGGTTTCGACAACATAGCGTGCTTCGTCGTGTTCGTTGAACGCGGCATACAGGTTGATCGCTTCGCCATCGCCACCGTCGGTCCACAGCTCTTTGCCGAGGCGTCCGGTGTTGTTGGCGATCAAGGCGTTGGCCGCTTTGAGGATGCCGGCGGTGGAGCGGTAGTTCTGCTCCAGGCGGATGGTCACCGAATCCGGGAAGTCGGACGAGTACTGATGAATGTTCTCGATTTTCGCCCCGCGCCAGCCGTAGATCGACTGATCGTCGTCGCCGACCACCATCAGGCTGTCACCGCCCTTGCCGAGCAGGCGCAACCAGGCGTACTGCACGGCGTTGGTGTCCTGAAACTCGTCGACGAGGATGTGGCGGAAGCGCTTTTGATAGTGCGCCAGCAGACCCGGGTGATCGCGCCACAGGTCGAGGGCGCGCAGCAGCAGTTCGGAGAAGTCGATGACGCCGGCGCGCTGGCAGGCTGCCTCGTAGGCTTCATAGATGCCGCGCATGGTCGCCAGGTACAAGTCGCCGCTGGCCTGAATGTGCTGTGGGCGCAGACCTTCGTCTTTCTGCCCGTTGATGAACCACTGGGCCTGCCGGGCTGGCCAGCGTTGTTCGTCCAGCCCCAGCTCGCGGATCACCCGCTTGACCAGGCGTTGCTGGTCGTCGCTGTCAAGAATCTGGAAAGTCTGGCTCAACCCGGCTTCCTGCCAGTGCGCCCGCAACAGGCGGTGCGCCAGGCCGTGGAAGGTGCCGACCCACATGCCGGCCGGGTTGATACCCAGCAACTGCTCGATGCGGTGACGCATCTCGGCAGCGGCCTTGTTGGTGAAGGTCACCGACAGAATGGAGTGGGGCGAGGCGTTTTCGACCTGGATCAACCAGGCGATACGGTGCACCAGCACTCGGGTTTTACCGGAACCGGCACCGGCCAGGACCAACTGACGGCCAACGGGGGCTGCTACGGCCTGGCGTTGGGCATCGTTGAGGGAGTTCAGCAGAAGGGAGAGATCATCGCGCATCGGGGCATTCTAGGGTGCGCCGCAGGCCCGGGCAAACCGAGCTTTGCATTAGCCGATGAAAGCGCCGCCGATGACGACCGGTCGGTCACTGGCTACAGGCTTCGGCCCGCCTCGCTTTGCGGGTTTTGCCGGTGATCGGACGGGAAAAGTTTCCGGCAAATTATGATCTGGAGCAGTTTGGCAACGGGGTCTGCTTGTGTATGCTCCGTCCACGTTTCGGGCCCAATGCTCACTCTTATAAGAACAACAACATTGCACAAGACCCTCAGCTCAGACCTGTCGGGCCCCTCTGTGGAACCCCGGGTCATCCGCAAGCATTACGCCGTCGAAATAGCGGTCGAACGCACGCGCCTGCTGTATCAGGGCTCGCTGCTGCCGACGATGTTCATGTTGCTCAATGGTCTGGTCTGCGCCGCTTTGCTCTGGAGCCCGCAGCGCTATTTCGTGGTCAGCATCTGGCTGGTCTGGTTGTTGTCGCTGGTGGCGCTGCGGGTGATCCAGGTCGCCGCGTTCGATTCGGCGATCCCGGACCGTCAGGCCCAGCCGATCTGGTTCCGCATGTTCCTGCTCGGCTCGACCATGACCGGCCTGACGCTGGCTGGCGCCGGCATCGCGCTGGTGCCCGCCGACAACTTCATGCAGCAAGCCTGGGTGTTCGGCCTGATCGGCGCCGCGACATTGTCGGCCAGCGTTGCTTATGCCGTCAGCCTGCCGGCGTTTCTGTCCTTTACCTTGCCGTGCCTGCTGCCGGCGATCGGCTACCTGTTCTGGGGCGGCGACGAACAGGCACGCGGCTGGGGCTGGCCCGGGCTGATTCTGCTCGGCTCACTGAGTGTGGTGGCATGGCAGGTCAATCGGCTGATCGACCGCGGCTTGCTGCGGCGTTTTCAGAACCAGCACCTGATCGAACACCTGCAGCAGGCGCAGAACCGCAGCGAGCAGCTCAATCAGGCGCTGGCCAAAGAGATCGAACAGCGGCGCTGCGCCGAGGGCCAATTGCGTGAGGCGCAGGTCGAGCTGGAAGACCGGGTGGCGCAGCGCAGCCGCGAACTGGACGTGGCCAACCAGGCGCTGAGCAAAAGCGAAGCCCGGCTGGCCCTGGCGTTGAAGGCCAGTGAACTGGGGCTGTGGGACTGGAATCTGCAAACCGACGAAGTCCACCACACGCAGATTCAGGAGCTGTTCGGCCTCGCGCCTGAAAATGTCACGGCGATCCTGCGCGACCTCAAGCCACGCCTGCACCCCGAGGATGTGCCCGGACTCAAGCAGGCGCTGATCGAACACCTGAAAGGGCGCTCCGAGGACTATCAGATCGAATACCGCGTACGGCACGGTGACGGCCATTGGGTATGGATCGAAGACCGCGGCCGCGCTGTGGAGCGCAGTGACAGTGGCCGGGTGATCCGCATGGTCGGTACCCGGCGCGACATCAGCGCGAGCAAAAGCCTTGAAGAACAGCAGCGACTGGCGGCCACGGTGTTCGAAGCGGCCAGCGAAGGCATCGTCATTCTCGACCCGAACTACGCGCTGATCGCGATCAATCAGGCGTTCAGCCGGGTCACCGGTTATGACATCGAAGACATGCTCGGGCGTAATGTCGTCGAGCTGCCGTGCAGTCGTGATGCGCGGCGACATTACGTTTCGATCCGCCACGCGCTGGAGCAGCACGGCAGCTGGCAGGGCGAACTGGTGGAAACCCGCAAGAACGGCGAGCTGTATCCGCAGTGGCTGCAACTCAATGCGGTGCGCGACAGTCGGGGAAATGTCAGCCATATCGTCGGCTTCTTCGCCGATCTTTCCGCGCGACGCGAATCCGAGGAGCGTATGCGCTTCCTGACGCATTACGATGAGCTGACCGGGCTGGCCAATCGTTCGCTGTTCCGCGAGCGCCTGCACGAAGCCCATCAGCGCGTGCGTCAGGGCGGCCGGCGCAGTCTGGCGCTGCTGCACATCAATCTCGATCGCTTCAAGCTGCTCAACGACAGCCTCGGTCACGAGGTCGCGGACCAACTGCTGCAGAAAATGGCCCGACGCCTGGTCAATGCATTGCCGGAGGCTGACACCATCGCGCGACTGTCCGGTGACGAGTTTGCCGTGCTGTTCGATGCTTACGGCAACCTGTCGAGCCTGGCACGGGTCGCCACGCGGCTGTCGAGCAAGCTGCGCCTGCCGTTGACGGTCGAAGGGCATGAACTGGTGGTCAGTGCCTCGATGGGCATCAGCATGCTGCCGGACAACGCCCGAGAGATTTCCGCGCTGGTCAGTCAGTCGAACATGGCCATGCAACACGCCAAGCACCTGGGCGGCAACAGTTTCCAGTTCTACACCGACAGCTTGCAGGCCAGCACCCTTGAGCGTCTGCAACTGGAGAACCAGTTGCGCAAAGCCATCGAAGACAAGCAGCTCAAGGTGTTCTACCAGCCGAAGCTGTGCCTGCAAACCGGGCGCCTGAATGCGGCGGAAGCGCTGGTGCGCTGGGATCATCCGACCATGGGCCGGGTGCCGCCGGGGGACTTTATCGGCCTGGCCGAGGAAACCGGACTGATCGGCCCGATTGGCGAATTCGTGCTGCGCCAGGCTTGCTGGCAGGCGTGCGAATGGCAGCGCCAGGGGCTGGCGCCGATTCGGGTATCGGTGAACCTGTCGGTGCATCAACTGCGGCAGGGCAAACTGGTCAGCCTGGTGCGCCAGGTGCTGGAAGAAACCGGGCTGGCGCCGCACTACCTCGAACTGGAACTCACCGAAAGCCAGTTGCTCGACAGCGTCGAACACATCATCGCGACCTTCCAGCAACTGCGCGATCTGGGGGTGAAGCTGGCGATCGACGATTTCGGCACCGGCTATTCGTCGCTGAGTTACCTCAAACGGATTCCGGTGGATTACGTGAAGATCGATCAGGCGTTCATTCGCGGGCTGGGGCAGGGCAGTGAGGATGCGGCGATCACCCGAGCGATCATCGCCATGGCTCACGGGCTGTCGTTAAAAGTGGTGGCCGAAGGTGTCGAGCGGCAGGAACAACTGGAGTTTCTACGCGTCGAGCGCTGCGACGAAGTGCAGGGTTATCTGATCAGTCGTCCGGTGGAGGCCGACCGTCTGGCCGGGCTGTTGCGCGAACAGGAAAAACCGCTTTAAGGGCTACATGCACTCCATCGCGCCTGATATGGGGACATGGAGTTACGCATTGAGCAGGCAAAAAGCCAATTCATGTAGTATAACTACAAGCGTGCTACATCCTTGCCCATAAGAAGAGTCCAGCCCCTTGAATCTGCTGCAACACATCGCCCAGTCACGTCACCTGTTACGCAAGTCGGAGCTCAAGGTCGCCGACCACGTGCTGCTTGACCCTGCGGCGGTGATGCACAGTTCCATGGCCGACCTGGCCCACAGCGTCGGCATCAGCGAACCGACCATCGTGCGCTTCTGCCGGGCCATTGGCTGCTCCGGGTTTCAGGATCTCAAGCTCAAACTGGCGCAGAGCCTGGCCGCCGGTGCCAGCTTCGGCCAGTTCGCGATCCATGAAGACGACTCGGTCGCCGACTACAGCCTGAAAATTTTCGACACCACATTGCATACGCTGATGGAGGTTCGCGAGAAGCTCGATCCGGTGGAATTGCAGCGTGCCGTGACGCTGATGTCCCAGGCGCAGCGCGTCGAGTTCTACGGCTTTGGTGCGTCGGGCGCGGTGGCGGCGGATGCGCAGCACAAGTTCTTCCGTCTGCTGCTGACCGCTGCGGCGTATTCCGACCCGCACATGCAGGCGATGTCGGCGGTGACCTTGAAGCCGACCGACGTGGCGATCTGCATTTCCCAGTCCGGGCGTTCCAAGGATCTGCTGATCACTGCCAACCTGGTGCGCGAGAGCGGCGCCTCGCTGATCACTTTGTGCCCGAGTCAGACACCGTTGGCCGAGCTGTCGACGGTCAACCTGGCAATCGATGTACACGAAGACACCG
>JABFPR010000057.1:0-19462 GCA_022817345.1 Neoscelio sp. ZL-2020
GCCAGTGCCGGGCGCGTTGGGGTAGCCGGTGGTGAACGTCCCGGAGCTGTCCCGGTTGTGCCGGCCTGCGCGCCGGAACTGGAGGGGCGGATTGGGCCGGGTCATGGCGGCAGTGATCGTGGACGGCGGCTGCACGGAGTTCGACGCGGTGGGGAAGGCGGGGCTTTTCCCGACCGGATTCCGCGCGCTAGGCGTCGGCCTGCCGTACGCACTGACCGTGTCGATCTTCGGCGGTACCGCCGAATACATCGCGCTGTGGTTCAAGAGCATCGGCATGGAAACCGGTTACTACTGGTACGTGACCGCGTGCATCGCGGTGTCGCTGCTGGTGTACATCACCATGAAAGACACGCAGAAACATTCGCGGATCGTGACTGACTGATCGGGTTTTCACAGCCACTGCAACGGTGGCTGTGGTGGCCTCATCGCTGGCAAGCCAGCTCCCACAGGTTCAGGTGGTGCACACAGATTTGGTGAACATCACCGATCATTGTGGGAGCTGGCTTGCCGGCGATTGGGGCGACTCGGTATCAAGTCAACTCGGCAACCGGCGGCTTGCCATAACGCTTCTGCGCATACGACGCGCCGACAATCATCACCAGCAGAATCCCCGCCAACACCGCCGACGAGCCGATGGTGCCGAAGTCCAGACCACCCTTTTCATGGGATTTGGTCATCAGGTCGCCCAAGGTCGCACCGAACGGCCGGGTCAGCACGAACGCCACCCAGAACAACAGCACCCCCGAAATCTTCGTGAAGTATTTGAGTGCCACGACCACGGCAATGGTCGAGCCGATCAGCAGCGCGCCACCGGCAAAACCCAGGCCCGAATCATCGGCCAGGTAGTCGCCGAGCGCGGTCCCCAGGGTGTTGGAAAACAGAATCGCCATCCAGTAGAACATCTCGCCGCGGAAGGTTTGCACCTTGCTGACGTTCAGCGAATCGCCGCTCAGGCGCCAGGCCGCGAAGATCGCCAGAAGAATCGCAATCAGGATCATCGATCCGGTGGCGTAGCCCAGTTCAAGGGTGCGGTCCATGAAGTCGGACATGGTGGTGCCGGCGGTGCTGGTCGACAGAATCACGATCCAGTACAGCAGCGGCTTGTAGGTCTTGGCCATCAACTGGGTGATCAGGGTCAGCACGAACACGCTGATCAGGATCAGCGAGCTGAGGGCGTAACCGACGTTGAGGGTCATCGAGAGCAAATCCCCGGCGGTTTCCCCCAGGGTCGTCGCGCAGATTTTCATGACCCAGAACGCCAGGGTGATTTGAGGCAGTTTATTCATCGCAAGCAAAGCTCCAGAGTGAGACGGCCGGTTCTTGGTTTTCTGGCCGTGGGCAGACTGGCGTTGCACCGGTGAAAAACCGGTCGGGAATGTATGAAAAATCTGTCACACAGGCCGAAGGAGGCTATTAATTAGCGGTTAATGCATCTCCCGCATCCTGCACCTACCTGATCGATGACCTGCGCGGCGCTCGCTCTAACGACGAAAGCGAATTGAATGCGCCGCCCTTAATATCAAGTTAATCGATTGTTTTTAGCATTTATTTGCGCTTTTTAATCAATTTAGTTGGCGTAGCATTAGATCCAAGCAAGACACATCGCCAACGCATCTGGAGTAACTGACATGAAAACCAAACTGATCCTCGCCCTGACCCTGTCCGTATTGGCCGCCAACACTTTCGCTGCCGATGGTTCGGACAAAACCAAATCGGCCGACTTCATTTCCGGCGCCAGCGCCGCCATCGAAACCAGCCACTCGGGCACTTACGCCGCTGACGGTTTCGATAAAACCAACATCGGCAAAACCGTGGCCGCCGATGGCTTCGACAAGACCGGTACTGCCAACGCCATCGCGGCTGACGGCTTCGACAAGACCGGTACTGCTGCAGCCATCAGCTAAGTTTCAGCAGTCCATTCACAGCCCGGCCTCGGCCGGGCTTAGTCATTTCTGGGGCAGCACAATTTCTGAAATCCATACAAATCCCCTGTAGGAGCTGCCGAAGGCTGCGATCTTTTGATTTTGTTTTTAAGATCAAGATCAAAAGATCGCAGCCTTCGGCAGCTCCTACAGTGGGATCAGCGTTCGACTGGAAATACGCGGTGCGCTCTTACACTATGGCGTCTTTCAGATTGCCCTTTTGAGGAACTCCATCCATGTCCGATGACATCCACTTCTACGAACCGGCTCACGGCCACGGCCTGCCCCACGATCCGTTCAACGCCATCGTCGGCCCACGCCCCATCGGCTGGATTTCTTCGCAGGATGCCAATGGGCAGTTGAACCTGGCGCCTTACAGCTTCTTCAACGCGTTCAACTACATTCCGCCGATCATTGGTTTTTCCAGCGTCGGGCGCAAAGACAGCCTGAACAACATCGAGCAGACCGGCGAATTCGCCTGGAACCTCGCCACCCGGCCGCTGGCCGAGCAGATGAACCAGAGCTGCGCGATGGTCGCGCCGCAGGTCAACGAGTTTGAACTGGCGGGGCTGACGCCCGTGGCGTCGAAGGTGATTGCGGTGCCACGGGTCGCCGAAAGCCCGGTGTCCTTCGAGTGCAAGGTCACGCAGATCATCCAGTTGCAGCGCGCCGATGGCGAAACCGTGCCGAGCTGGCTGATTCTCGGCGAAGTGGTCGCCGTGCATATCGCCAAGTGGCTGTTGAAGGACGGGATCTACGACACCGCCGCGGCAGAACCGATTCTGCGCGGCGGCGGGCCGGCGGATTATTTCCAGTTGGGGCCTGAAGCCCTGTTCAAGATGTGGCGCCCGGGGGCGGTCAAATAACTACCAGATCAACTCGGCGTCATCAGTGACACCCTTGAGGCGATCCAGCTCATTGATGGCAGCCTCATCGGCAGCGATGGCGCCGGGGAACACCTGGTCACCCAGCAGTTTGTGAAAGCGTGGCGCACCGCCATCGACCAGGGCCTTGACCGCGATTGCCGCGTGGTAACCCTTGTTGCCGCCCAACTCGACGGGGACGACTGCGGAGACTGCTTCGAAGTGTTCGAACTCTTTACGTGCCATGGCACACATCCTGGCTCAGACCAATAAGCCGGACATTAAACCCTCAACCGGCGAGTTTGTGTATCGGTGCCGGACATTGTCCGAGCGCCTGCGCCGCCGACACCTCTTTGAAGGTGTGGAAATCCAGGCTGTTGACCACCAGGTCCTGGACCAGCTCGGCAAAGATCTGCATCGACGGGCTATTGAAATACGCAGTCATTGCCTGTTGATGGCTCCAGAAACCGGAGACCAGCCACAGTTCCGGATCGCATTGCGAATGCTGCAAGGCGAAGTTCAGGCAACCGGGGGCGTTGCGTGACGGTTCGATCAAGGCACTGAGGCGCACACCCAGTTCGGCGGAGCGGCCGGCGCGCGCTCGAACGAAGGCCATATGACTGACGGGAATCTGCTTGGACATGTTCAACCCTCCCAGGGAGTCGCGTGGCAGCCGGGGGACGGGCTGCGACAGGATCCAAGGTTAAGGGCCGCGCGCAAGGCGCCGTTAGTCGATTCCTGCCGCTGCGTTGCACAATCCTGCGAGACTGCATAAACGACTGGCAACCACCGCTAAAACCTTGTCACACCGCTGTCATACGAGTTTTGTGTAGGAGCTGCCGAAGGCTGCGATCTTTTGATTTTTGTTTTTAAAATCAAAAGATCGCAGCCTTCGGCAGCTCCTACAGGGGGATTTGACCGCAGGCACTGCGCGTCGGATGCAGGCTGATCGCGGCGGCACAAAACCAGCCGATGCAGAATCAGGCAAGCATTTGACAGGATGTGTCTACCGCTGGCGCTTGCACAAATATAGGCTCTGCCCCATTCCACCGTTTTAGCAGAGGATGCCGCGCATGACGTCATTCGATCGTTTCCAGTCCCCGCCCGATGCCGACATGGAAAAACAGCGTGCGGAGCTCGCGGCGATCATCCGCCGCAACACCACCGACGACGGCAGTTACCAGACCGCCATCGGCTCGCTGTTCATGTCGCGCCATACCCAGTCCCATGACTTCGCCCCGGTGCTCGCGCAACCGGCGTTGTGCATCATGGCCCAGGGCCGCAAAGAGGTGCGCCTGGCCGATGAGTTCTTCAATTACGACCCGCTGAATTACCTGGTGGTCTCGGTCTCGATGCCGCTCAGCGGGCGGGTGGTGAATGTCTCGCCGGAGGAGCCGATCCTCGCCGTGCGCCTGGACATCGACCCCGCGGAAATCACTGCACTGATCGCCGACGCCGGCCCCATGGGCGTGCCGACCCGACCGACCGGGCGTGGCCTGTATGTGGAAAAGATCGACAGCGCGATGCTCGACGCGGTGTTGCGTCTGGCGCGACTGCTGGATGCGCCGAAAGACATTGCCATGCTCGCGCCACTGATTCGCCGGGAGATTCTTTATCGCCTGCTGCGCAGTCCGCAGGGCCATCGCCTGTATGAAATCGCGATTGCCAACAGTCAGAGCCATCGCATCAGCCAGGCGATCAAATGGCTCAACGGCAACTTCGAACAACCGCTGCGCATTGATGATCTGGCGAAAGAAGTGAACCTCAGCGTCTCGACCTTGCATCACCGTTTCAAGGCGATGACCGCGATGAGTCCGCTGCAGTATCAGAAGCAATTGCGCCTGCAAGAGGCGCGGCGTCTGATGCTGGCCGAAGGGCTGGAAGCGTCGGCGGCGGGCTATCGCGTGGGCTATGAAAGCCCGTCGCAGTTCAGCCGCGAGTACAGCCGCTTGTTTGGTGCGCCGCCGTTAAGGGATCTGGCGCGGTTGCGGCAGTCGGTCTGATCCGGACTTGGCGTTGCTGCATCTGGCGCTTTCGCGAGCAGGCTCGCTCCCACAGAGGAACGCGTTTCCAAATGTGGGAGCGAGCCTGCTCGCGAAGAGGCCAGCGAGGCCAACATCAAATCCGGATCAAGCCCCCAACACTCGACACGCCTCGCTCGGCAATGTCACCGACACCGGATGCCCGATCCCCAAACCGATCCCCTGACACGGCGTGCTCAACGCGGTGAAACTCACCCCGGAACACTCCACCGTGGTCTCGATGGTCGCGCCAATATCACGCACAAACGTCACCTTGCCGAGCAAGCGATTGCCCGCCGTCGCCTGTGGTGCGGACAGTTGCAGGTCTTCCGGACGAATCAGCATCTTTACCTTCTGCCCCGCCTCGATGCTGCCGCAGATCGGCACTTGCAGCGCATCACCGCCCGGCAGGCTGACTTTGCCGTCGCCCAGCGCCGTGGCCGGAAAGATGTTGCCCGAACCGATGAAGTCGGCGACGAACTCGTTGGCCGGGTGCCGATAGATTTCGATCGGCGTGCCCACCTGCTGCACCTTGTGCTCGCCGAGCACCACGACGATGTCGGCCATGGTCATGGCTTCGCGCTGATCATGGGTGACCATGATCGTGGTGATGTTCAAGCGCTGCTGCAACTGGCGGATTTCCACCTGCATCGACTCGCGCAACTTGGCGTCCAGCGCCGACAGCGGTTCGTCGAGCAGGAGGATTTTCGGCCGCGAGGCGATGGCCCGGGCAATCGCCACCCGCTGTCGTTGCCCGCCGGAGAGTTTCGCCACCGGCCGGTCGATCATCGCTTGCAACTGGATCAGCTCCAGCAACTCCACTACCCGCGTCTGTTGCTCGGCCTTGCTCACGCCGCGCAGTTTCAGCGGGTAGGCGATGTTCTCGCCAACGGTCATGTGCGGAAACAGCGCCAGCGACTGGAACACCATGCCGAAGTTGCGCAGGTGCGCCGGGGTGTGGCCGATGTTCTCGCCGTCGAGGCGAATCTCGCCGCCGGTGAGGGTTTCCAGCCCGGCGATCATCCGCAACAAGGTGGTTTTGCCGCAGCCCGACGGGCCAAGAAAACACACCAGTTTGCCTTCCGGCAAATGCAGGTTGACGTCCTGTACCGCGCACGCCGAGCCGTAGAATTTCTCGACGTTTTCCAGAATCAGACCAGTCATGTTGCACCTCAAATCAAAAGGAAACGCCGCCCTCGCCCACCAGCTTCTCCAGCGCCCAGATCAGGACGAAGTCGATCAGCACGATCAGCACGGCAAACGAGAACACGGTAGGGTCGAGCGATGACACGGTGCGGCTGTACATCCAGATCGGCACGGTCATGACGTCGATGGTGTAGAGGAAATAGGTCACGGTGAATTCGTTGAACGAGACGATGAACGCCAGCAGCATCCCCGCCAGAATCCCCGACTTCATCAACGGCACCACCACATCGACAATCGCCCGCAGCGGTGAAGCGCCGAGCATCCGCGCCGCCTCTTCGACTTCACTGCCGATGGAGAGCATCGCGGCGGTGCAGTTTTTCACCACGAATGGCAGCGCCAGAATCACGTGGGCAATCACCAGCCGCGAGGTGGTCAGGTGAAACGGCAGGCTGTCGAACACCAGCAGCAAGGCCAGGCCCAACACCACCATCGGAAACACCAGCGGCAACGACATCAGTTGCAGCGCCACGGCTTTGCCACGGAACTCGCAGCGGGTCAGCGCATAGGCGGCGGGCACCGCGATCAGCGTGGCGAAGACCATGGTCAGGCACGACACCAGCAGGCTGGTGGCCATGGCCTGGCCGAGGCTCAGCACGTCGCTGGCGTCCGGCGAAACGAAGGTGTGCCAGGCCGCCTTGTACCATTGCAGGCTGTAGCTGCTCGGCGGGAAGTCGAGGTTCGATGCACCACTGAACGACATGACGATCATGGTCAGGATCGGCAACACCGCCAGCAGCAGAATGACCCCGGAAAGGATCCCGGCGAACTTGCCGGTGTCGCCGGGCAGCAGCGCCATGCGCTTGTTGGTCAGGGTACTCATTGCGAAGCCTCCAGCAGGCGCCGACGACGGCCGGTGATGTATTCGGACAGGGTCATGATCGCCAGCGTGGTGACGATCAGCACCACCCCGGCCGCCGATGCGGCGGGCCAGTTCATCAGCGGCGCGATCTGGTCATGCACCATCACCGCGAGCATCGGCACACGGCGACCACCGAGCAGCAACGGCACGACAAAACTGCTGGCGTTGTAGGCGAACACCAGCGTCGCCCCGGTGATGATCCCCGGCAGACTCATCGGCAACACCACCTGACGGAACACCTGAAAACGACTGGCTCCCAAGGTAGCGGCGGCCTCTTCGTAGGTGCGCGCAACACCGCGCATGGCGCTGGCAATCGGCAGCACGGCCAATGGAAACGCGGTCTGCACCAAGCCCATGAGCACACCGTTCTGGTTGTACAGCAACATGATCGGGCGCTTGATCAGGCCCAGGCCCATCAGCGTCTGGTTGAGCATCCCGCCCGGGCCGAGAATCACCAGCCAGCCGTAGCTTTGCAGCAGCAGGTTGACCAGCAGCGGCAACAACACCGCCGCGAGAAAGATCCGCCGCACGAACGGCGAGGTCAGCCGCGACATGGTGTACGCCACCGGGATCGCCAGCAGCACGGCGATCACCGCGCTGATCAACGCCAGACGCAGGGTCAGCAGCAGGGATTTCAGGTAATAGGGTTCGAGCAACTGCGCGTAGCTGGCGAGGCTGAACCCGCTCCACTCCGCGCCTTTAGTGCCGACGCTCATGCGTAGCACCAGCAGGCTGGCGGCGATCAGCACACCGAGAAACAGCATCGACGGCGTGAGGAAAAACCACGCCCGGGCGGTCGGCGAAATACCGCGCGCCGGGCGCACGTCACCTGCGTCGACCGGTTGGGTCAGGGATTGATGTTCCATAGCAATGATCTCGTCAATGGAAAGCCAAACAACACATCCCTGTAGGAGCTGCCGAAGGCTGCGATCTTTTGATCTTGCTGTTGATCCTCATCTGCGCAAAGAAGATCAAAGGCAAAAGATCGCAGCCTTCGGCAGCTCCTACAGGAGGTGTTAGGGTCAGGAAGAAAAGATTTCCGTATAACGACGAATCCATTGGTCATGCACGGTCGCCAGGAAGGCGTTGTCGTGCATGATCGCCTTCTCGGCAATCTGCTCCGGGGTGAGGATGTACGGGCTCTTGCGCGCTTCGGCGGAGATGATCGCCTTGGCGTTGACCGGGCCGTTGAAGATGTCTTCGGCCATCTTGCCCTGCACCAGCGGGTCGAGAGAGTGATCGATGAAGGCGTAGGCCAGGTCGGTGTCGCCCGGACGGTTCTTCGGCATCACCGAGAGCATCAGGTCGGTGTAGAAACCTTCCTTCATGCCAAACGTGGCACCGAGGCCGTAGTTCGGATCGCGGATCTGCTTGGGGAAGAATGCCGGGGCGTACAAGCCGCCCATGTCCAGGGACCCGGTGCGGAACAGCTCGGCGATCTGGTTCGGGTTCTCGCCGAGGGTGACCACGCGATCCTTGAGCTCGGCGAGTTTCTTGAAGCCCGGCTCGATGTTGTGTTCATCACCACCGGCGAGTTTCGCGGCGATGATGATCAGGTCCATCGCCTCGGTCCAGTTCGGCGGCGGCAGGAAAATGTTCGGCGCCAGATCGGCATCCCACAGCGCGGCGTAACTGTCTGGAGCCTGTTTGAGGGTACGGGTGCTGTAGACCAGACTGTTGCACCACAGCAGGTAACCGATGCCGTGCCCGTTGGCGCCGGTGCGGTATTTTTCCGGTACGTCGATCAGGTTTGGAATCCGGTTGAGGTCGGGTTTTTCCAGCAGTCCGGCGGCGGCCAGACCTTCGGCGCCAACCCCGGCCAGGGTGATGATGTCGTACTGCGGACGGTCACCGCCGGCCTTGAGTTTGGCGACCATTTCCGAGGTGCTGCCGGTGCGGTCGGCAATGACCTTGGCGCCGGTCTTGGCCTCGAACGTGGCGGCGATGTTGCGCAGTGCGGCGAGGCCGGTGTCATCCGACCAGGTCAGCAAACGCAGGGTCTTGCCGGCAAACCGTGTGTCGCTGGCGCTGGCCCGGATGAAGGGCATGCTCAGGGCCGCCGCCGCTACCGAGGCGACGCCGACGGTTTTAATGAATTGACGCCTGTTCAGATCATGCTCGCCCATGAAGGACTCCCTTTGTTCTTTTAAGTATGAGGTTGGTCGCAACCGTTGCATCCGCGCGGCCGGATCCGCTGCAGGCCTTGTATTAAAAGGCCTGCAGCGCTGCCGACGGGTTCATCCTGAGGTCGTGCAATACACCTGACTATCGATAAAAACTCATCGAAGCCATGACACCGACGCATGCCTCGTTGCGAGGCATGCATTCACCGTTTTCGGGCGCTCAGAGCGCCCGGATCACGTGTTTGATTTCCTGAAACGCGGCCAGGCCCCACGGCCCCAATTCGCGGCCGATGCTGCTCTGCTTGTAGCCGCCCCACGCCGTCTGCGGGAAGATCACTTGCGGCGCGTTGAGCCATACAAGCCCCGCCTGCAGGGCGTTGGCGACGCGGTCGGCGGTCTCGGCGTTACGCGTCACCACACTGGCGACCAGCCCGAACTGGCTGTCGTTGGCCAGGGCAATCGCCTCGGCTTCGCTGCTGAAACTGCGCACGCAGAGCACCGGGCCAAAGATCTCTTCACACCACAACGCACTGTCGAGGGGCACGTCGGTGAACACTGTCGGCTGCAAAAAATAGCCGCGTGGCAGATCCGCCGGACGATTACCGCCGCACACCAGCTTCGCTCCGGCACTCAAACCGCGATCGATATGGCCGAGCACGCGCTGGTATTGCGCCTGATTGACCAGCGCGCCCATCTCCACGTCCGGGTCGAAAGGATCGGCCACGCGAATCGCTTGCGCGCGCTTTTGCAGACGCTCAAGAAATTCATCGGCCAGTTCATCGGCGACCAGCACGCGACTGGTGGCTGAGCACATCTGCCCGGCATTGAAGAAACCGCCGCCGCAAGCCAGTTCCACGGCCAGTTCCAGATCGGCATCTTCGAGCACCAGCAGCGAAGATTTGCCACCCAGCTCCAGGCTCACGCCCTTCACGGTTTCGGCGGCACGCTGCATCACTTGCACGCCGACAGCGTTGCTGCCGGTGAAGGAAATTTTCGCGATGCGCGGATCCGCCGACAGCGGTGCCCCCACCGCCAGACCGGTGCCGCAGACCAGGTTGAACACGCCGTCGGGCAGACCGGATTCAGCGATGATCGCCGCCAGTTCCAGCTCCGGCAGCGGCGTGACTTCCGACGGTTTGAGCACCACACAGCAACCGGCGGCCAAGGCCGGTGCGAGCTTCCACGCAGTGGTGACCATCGGAAAATTCCACGGCACGATCAGCCCGACCACACCGCACGGTTCACGGCGCAGACGCGCACTGAAATCGTCGCTGGGCAGCGCCACGTTGCTGTCGAGTTGTGCGTCGAGGCCTTCGGCCAAACCGGCGTAATACTCGAAGGTGGCGATCACATCATCGACGTCGATGGCCGCTTCGAACTGTGGCTTGCCGTTGTTGCTCGACTGCAACTTCATCAAGTGGTCACGCCCGTTGCGCACACCGTTGGCAATGTTGCGCAGGATCGCGCCGCGTTCGGCACCGCTGGTTTTCGACCAGTTCTTGAACGCTGCAGTGGCCGCGCTGACGGCCAGATCAACCGCGCGTTCATCGCCGCCATTGACCGTGGTCAGCAGTGCTTCGGTGGCCGGGTTGATCACCCGCAGGTGCTCACGCCCGGCGGACCATTGACCATTGATGTACAGACCATCGAGGGTGGTTGGGAAGTTGATCATTGGGCCACCGCCTGCATCCATTGGCTCTGGTCGATTTCGATCACGGTCGGGCCTTGGCGGTCAGTCGCCGCACGCAGCGCGCCACGCAATTGCTCAACCGAGCTGATCGCTTCAGCGGCGCAGCCCAGGGCCTTGGCGACGCCGATGAAATCCGGGGTGTAGATATCGACCCCGACCGGCTCGATGGCGCGGTTGACCATGTATTTCTTGATCTCTTCGTAACCCTGGTTATTCCACAGCAGCACGATAACTGGCGTGCGCGCTTCAACCGCGCTGGCCAGTTCCGGCAGGGTGAACTGCAAGCCGCCATCGCCGATCAGGCAGACCACCGGCGGACGAGCGCCGCCCTCGACGTTGCCGCCAAGCCACGCGCCAATCGCCGCCGGCAGGGCGTAACCGAGGGTGCCGTAACCGGTGGACGAGTTGAACCAGCGCCGTGGTCGTTCCGGGTTGAAGGTGAGGTTGCCGGTGTACACCGGTTGCGTGGAGTCGCCGACGAACACCGCGTCCGGCAACTCGTGCAGCACGGTTTCCAGAAAACGGGTCTGGGCCAGTGTTGGTGCATCCCAGGTCGCGGCCAGCTCATCGCGCAGACGCGCTGCCCGCACCTGGCCCCAATCGTTGCACCGCTCGGCCAGCGCCTGCTGCGACAGCGCACCGAGCAGCGCTTGCGCAGCGTTGCGCGAGTCGGCGACCAAGGCCACGTGCGGCGGATAGTTGCGCACGGTCTGATCGGCGTCGATGTCGATGCGCAGCAACTTGCCGGGAATCTCGAAGCCGCCGGCGAAGGTCACGTCGTAATCGGTTTCCGCCAGTTCGGTACCGATCGCCAGCACCACGTCGGCATCGGCCACCAGCGCGCGGGTCGCGACCAGGCTTTGTGTCGAGCCGATCAGCAGCGGATGGCTGGTCGGCAACATGCCTTTGGCATTAATGGTCAGCGCCACCGGGGCGTCGAGCAACTCGGCCAGTTCGGTGAGTTCGGCGGCGGCATCGATGGCCCCGCCACCGGCGAGAATCAGCGGACGCTGAGCGCCGGCCAGCAGTTCGCTCATGCGCCGTACGGCAGCCGGTGCAGCCCCGGCGCGGTCAATATTCACCGGAACGCTGGCGAGCAGTTCATCAGCCTCTTCCACCAGCACGTCCAGCGGAATCTCGATGTGCACCGGACGCGGACGCCCGGCCTGAAACAGTGCGAAAGCACGGGCCAGCACGGCCGGCAATTCTGCCGCCGACATCAAAGTGTGGGAGAACGCCGCGACGCCGCCGACCAGCGCGCTCTGGTTCGGCAACTCGTGGAGCTTGCCGCGACCGCCGCCCAACTGGCTGCGGGTCTGCACGCTGGAGATCACCAGCATCGGGATCGAGTCGGCGTAAGCCTGGCCCATCGCGGTGGTGATGTTGGTCATGCCCGGACCGGTGATGATGAAGCACACCCCCGGTTTGCCGCTGGTGCGCGCGTAGCCGTCGGCCATGAAACCGGCGCCCTGTTCATGCCGTGGGGTGACATGGTTGATGCTCGAACGGGCCAGCCCGCGATACAGCTCCACGGTGTGCACCCCGGGAATGCCGAACACCTGCTCGACCCCGTAATCCTCGAGTAACTTGACCAGTACTTCGCCACACGTCGCCATGTCGATTGCCCTTCTGTCAGCTAAAAACACAGATCCCGTGTGGGAGCGAGCCTGCTCGCGAAAGCGCTGGATCAGCCAACATCAGTGCTGAATGTGACACAGCCTTCGCGAGAAGGCTCGCTCCCACATGATCTGAACATGGGCTCATTGAACGGGCGGCAGGTAGCGGCAACAATCGATTAAAAGTCATACTAGCCATGTCCTCACGTCATACCTTGGATCCACATGAAACGACTGCCTCCCCTGCCCGCCCTGCACACGTTTCTGATCACTGCGCAGTGCTGCAACTTCACCCGGGCGGCCGAGCAGTTGCACATCACCCAGGGCGCCGTGAGCCGGCAGATCGCCGGGCTGGAAGATCATCTGGGGTATGAGCTGTTCATCCGTCTGGCCCGAGGCCTGGAGCTGACCGCCGAAGGACGCGAATGGCTGCCACGGGTGGAAAAGATCTTCGGGTTGATCAGCGAGGCCACCGAGCAGATCGGGCGCAAGCGTCAGACCCTGCAACTCAAGGCGCCCAGCTGCGTGATGCGCTGGCTGGTGCCGCGCCTGTTGCAATGGCAAAAGGAACGCCCGGACGTACCGGTCAAACTGACCACCACGCTGGCCCACGGTGTCGACTTCCAGCGCGAGCAGTTTGATGCGGCGGTGATCTACGGCACGCCGCCGGACAACTCATCCACTGCCCTGCATTTGTTCGATGAGCAACTGACGCCGGTCTGTTCGCCTGCGTTATTGAAAGGCCCACCGGTGCTGAGCGAACCGGCCGATCTGCAACAGCATCTGCTATTGCATCCGACCCGCGATACGCAGGATTGGACGGTGTGGCTGACGGCGGCCGAATTGCAGTTGAACAACGTCAACACGGGCCAGCATTTCGAGACGCTGGATCAGGCGATGTCGATGGCGTCCCACGGGACGGGTGTGGCAATTGGCGACTGGTCGTTGATCGGCGACGACCTGCGCGCCGGGCGGCTGGTGATGCCGTTTGAGCTGAAGGTGAAAACGGGGCTGGGTTACTACGTGGTGATGCCGCAGGGTGCAGGGGCGTCGCCGCAGCTGGAAGAACTGATGATCTGGCTGGTGGAGCAGGCGCACACCCGCTGAAACACCACATTCCCCTGTAGGAGCTGCCGCAGGCTGCGATCTTTTGATCTTGTTTTTAAAATCAAAGTCAAAAGATCGCAGCCTGCGGCAGCTCCTACAGGGGGCGTTTGCAGGTCAGTAGCCGACGGTAAACCGCTGACGCGAATGCTTCGGCGTTTCCACTTCGTCAATCAACGCAATCGCGTAGTCGGCGAAGGTGATCCAGCTGCGACCTTCGGCACTCACCAGCAAGTTATCCTTGCCGACGCGGAAGCTGCCGGTGCGCTCACCTTCGACAAACTCGGCCGATGGCGAGAGGAAGGTCCAGTCCAGTTCCTTCTCCTGACGCAAGGCATCGAGAAACGCTGCCCCGGCGCTGGCCTCGGCTTTGTACTCGGCCGGGAAACCGGCGCTGTCGATCACTCGGGTGTCATCCGGCAGCAGCAGCGAACCGGCACCACCGACCACCAGCAGACGCTTCACCCCCGCCTGCTTCACCGGGCCAACCACGGCACTGGCCGGTACCGTGGCGAAATGCGCAGCGCTGATCACCACGTCGTGACCGGCGACGGCGGCTTGCAGCGCTGCCGAATCCAGCACATCGACATTCTTGCTGACCACACCGGCACGTGTGCCGATCTTCGAGGTGTCGCGGGCGATGGCGGTGACACTATGGCCACGACGCAGGGCTTCTTCCAGCAGTTGGCTACCGGCACGACCGGTGGCACCAATGATTGCGATCTTGCTCATGACATTCTCCAGTTGGCTTGAGAGTGCTGCGTTTTCAGAATCGGCTTACCACTGCATTTCGCCCTTGGCGACTTTGGCGCTCAGCTCCAGCGAGCTTTCTTCGCCGAGTGTCGGGTAGCGTTTTTGCATGGCCTTGATCAGTGCGGCGGAATCCTTGGCCTTGGCGGTTTCTTCGTCGAAAGCCTTAATGTAGTCGGCGGTGAATTTCACGCTGGCCAGCGAGCGGCTGCTCTCGCCCAGAAAGTGACCGGGCACCACGGTTTTCGGCTTCAGGGTTTCAATCGAATGCAGGGTTTGCAGCCAGTCGGCGTGGGATTGCGCAGTCTGGGTATCAGCCATCCACACATGAATGTTCTCTGCGACCACAACACCACCGACCACCGCCTTGAGCGACGGAATCCACACGAAGCTGCGATCCGGTTGTTTGCCTTCAAGACCGACCACCTGCAGCTTCTGCCCCTCGAGCATCAGGCTGTCGCCCTTGAGCACGCCCGGCACGATGGTTTTGGCCGGTACGTCGGCGCCCATTTTCGGGCCCCAGAAGGCGAGTTTGCCGGCGACGGTTTTGTTGATGTGATCAACGGTCGGCTGCGACGCCAGGACCTCGGCGTCGGGGAAGGCCTGGGTCAGGGTGTCGAGGCCGAAGTAGTAATCCGGGTCACCGTGGCTGATGTAAATGGTGGTCAGGTGTTTGCCGCTGGCGCGAATCTTTTCCACCACCTGTTCGGCCTGGGCCTTGCCGAATTGCGCGTCGACCAGAATCGCGTCTTTCTCGCCGCTGACCAGCACCGAGGTCACCGGGAAGATCGCGTTGGTGCCCGGGTTGTAAACGTCCAGGGTCAGGTTGGCGGCAGCGGCATGGGCCGCAAAACCGAGGGTGGCGGTGGCCAGCAAAACGCGCTTGAGGGTGGTGAAGCCGATCATCTGTTGCTCCGTGATCCGAATGCCGTGTTTGGCGATGGGACAGAGCTTAGTTGCCTGACTCGGTACAAAAAATGCGATGCTTGAACATAGTTTGTTTCTGAAAGCGGGCAAATCATGGATCGTCTTCAAGCAATGCGCGTGTTTGTCACGGTGGTGGATCTGGGCAGCCAGTCGGCAGCCGCCGATCATCTGGACCTGTCACGGCCGGTGGTGTCGCGCTATCTGGCGGAGCTGGAAGACTGGGTCGGCGCGCGTCTGATGCACCGCACCACGCGCAAATTGAGCCTAACCACCGCCGGCAGCGAAATCCTGCCGCGCTGCCGACAGATGCTCGAACTCTCAAGCGATATGCAGGCCGCTGTCAGCGAACCCCACGATGCGCCGCGCGGACTGCTGCGCATCAGTGTCAGCACCTCGTTTGGCCAAGCACAACTGGCCGATGCCATGGCGGCGTACGTCAAGCGCTACCCCGGGGTCAGCATCGATCTGCAAATGCTCGACCGCACGGTGAATCTGGTGGATGAACGCATCGATCTGGCGATCCGCACCAGCAATGACCTGGACCCGAACCTGATCGCCCGGCGCCTGACGGTGTGCCGTTCGGTCGTCTGCGCCGCGCCCGCCTACTTGCGCGAAAACCCGCCGCCGCAACGGGTCGAGGACCTGAGCCGGCACAACTGTCTGACGCATTCGTATTTCGGCAAGAGCCTGTGGCATTTCGAAGAGGACGGCGAACCGGTGTCGGTGCCGGTGCAAGGCAACATCAGCGCCAACGAGGCCAGCACGTTGCTGCGCGCGACCCTGGCCGGTGCGGGCGTGGCGATGCTGCCGACCTATCAGGCCGGGGTGCATGTGCATGCCGGAGAACTGGTGCGTCTGCTGCCGGATGCCGAACCACGGCAGATGAACATCTACGCGGTGTACGCCTCGCGCAAGCACATGCCGGCGGCGCTGCGCAGCATGCTGGATTTTCTGGTGCAACGGTTTCCCGAGCATCCAGAGTGGGATGTGGGGTTGTAGAAAAGCAAAAGATCGCAGCCCGCGGCAGCCCCTACAGAGGAAATGCATTCCAAATGTAGGAGCTGCCGCAGGCTGCGATCTTTTGATCTTGTTCTATGCTGAAAGTAATACCGCAGGGTATGCGTTCAGAGGTCTACGCCATGAACATCAGAACAAGAAGGTACTTCGCGATCTTCATCACCTGCGCCGCCACGCTGGCGCTGTACGGCACTGCGGCCTGGCGGGTCGAGCAACTGCGACAACTGCCCCGCGATTATGCGAGCTGCAATTTCGAGCGTTGTATTCCGCACAATGCGACGCTGAACGCATTGCGCTGATTGACCTGAGCTGGAATGCGGTCCTGTGGGAGCGAGCCTGCTCGCGAAAGCGGTGTGTCAGCCAACAACAATGCTGAATGAAAAACCGTCTTCGCGAGCAGGCTCGCTCCCACAGGGATTTGTGGTGGCACAGATTTACTGTTCGGCCTTCAGCCGGTCGCGAAACGCCTTTGGCGAAATCCCCACCCTGCGCCGGAACAGGCGCGTGAAGTTGGTCGGATCGGAAAACCCCAACAGCTCCGACATCTCGTAAATGGTCATGCTGGTGTAGGTCAGCAAACGTTTGGCTTCCAGTAACTGGCGTTCGTGCATGATCTGCAGCGCTGGCTGCCCTGCCAGCTCCCGGCAAGTACCGTTGAGGTGTGACACCGAAATCCCCAAGCGATGCGCCAGGTCTTCGACCTTCACATGCTGGCGGTACGTCTCCTCCACCAATTGAATGAACCCATTGAGGTATTCGCGCTGGCGTTGTGGGCGCTGACTGGCGTTATGGCGCACGATCGCCTGACGGCTGACCCAGACCATGATCACGCTGACCAGCGAATGCATGAGCATTTCCCGCGCGGGTTGATGGCCGTTGTATTCGGCCTGCAATGCTGAAAACAGACTGTGCAGGTACTGCGCATCCTTGCCCGCCGGATAGTGCTCGGCCTGCGCCAGGGCATGCACCGAATTGCCCAGTTGCGCCTGCAGGTGGTTGATCAACGGATTGGCGAGGGTAACGACGAAACCTTCGACGTCCTCGGAAAAACGAAAGCCATGCACCGATAACGGGGGCAGGACTTGCATCGCGGGTTCGTTGAGCTGCGTGCGTTGACCTTCGATTTCAAGCTCTGCCTGACCTTTGAAAACGAAGAGTAACTGGCACAAATCGGCGTGGCGGTGGGGTTTGATTTCCCATTGATGTTCGCGACTGCGTTTGGAAATGGTTTCACAGTGCAGCAAGTCAGGGGTCGGCCAGTCCAGGCTTTCACCGTAGAGCTTGAACACCGGAATCGAAGGCAGGTCAGGCTTGTTCATCACTTCAATCCAGGCCTCGAGGTTTGCGGGCGATAATCGCACCGATTGGCAGAATGTACAGGTATCGGCTCAGTTTTCACCTTCAATTGACAGACCCGCAAGGGAAAAATGCAAGCACTCGATCCATAAAAATCATTCACCGGCTGCTGTCGCGTGAAGCTTGCGAGTCATAAAAACAATGAAAACGCTGAAAACCCAAGTCGCCATCATTGGCGCCGGTCCCTCCGGATTGCTCCTCGGTCAGTTGCTGCACAACGCCGGCATCGACACCCTGATTCTTGAACGCCAGACGCCCGACTATGTCCTCGGGCGGATTCGCGCCGGCGTGCTCGAACAAGGCATGGTAGAGCTGTTGCGCCAGGCCGGAGTCGGCCAGCGCATGGACGCCGAAGGACTGGTGCACGGCGGTTTCGATCTGGCCCTGGATGGGCGTCTGGCCCACATCGATCTGCAGGGTCTGACCGGTGGCAAAACCGTGATGGTCTACGGCCAGACCGAGGTCACGCGCGACCTGATGGCCGCTCGTCGGGAGGCCGGTGCGCCGACGATTTACGAGGCGAGCCATGTCGTTCCTCACGGCATGAAAAGCGACGAAGCGTTTGTCACCTTCGAAAAGGACGGTGAAACCTGGCGCGTCGATTGCGATTACATCGCCGGTTGCGATGGCTTCCACGGCGTGGCCCGGCAGTCGATTCCCGAAGACTGCCTGAAGATTTTCGAACGGGTCTACCCGTTCGGCTGGCTGGGAATTCTCGCCGACACCCCGCCGGTGCACGAAGAACTGGTCTACGCCCGTCACGAACGCGGCTTCGCCCTGTGCAGCATGCGTTCGGCCACCCGCACCCGTTACTACTTGCAAGTGCCGGCGGAAGAAAACGTCGCGGACTGGTCCGATGAGCGCTTTTGGGCTGAGCTGAAAACCCGTCTGCCCGCCGAGCTTGCCGAAAAACTGGTCACCGGCCCGTCGATTGAAAAAAGCATCGCGCCGCTGCGCAGCTTTGTCGTCGAGCCGATGCAGTATGGGCGGATGTTTCTGCTCGGCGATGCCGCACACATTGTGCCGCCCACCGGGGCCAAGGGCCTGAACCTGGCCGCCAGCGATGTCAGCACTTTGTTCAACATTCTGCTGAAGGTTTATCGCGAAGGGCGCACGGATCTGTTGGAGAAATACTCGGAAATCTGCCTGCGCCGGGTCTGGAAAGCCGAACGGTTTTCCTGGTGGATGACCTCGATGCTGCACCGTTTCGACGAGCATGATGCTTTCAGCCAACGGATCAGCGCCTCGGAACTGGACTATTTCGTCAGTTCAGAAGCGGGTCGGAAAACCATTGCAGAAAATTACGTCGGGCTTCCTTATGAGGCTATCGAATAGCTTCCTACCGACTTACACTGGCGAGCATCCCCGCTCGCCCGATGGCCTGCGGGATTCTCACTGCCCGCAGGTTCCGCCGTGACCAATCTTCACCAGCCTGAAACACCCAAACCGGCCATTCGCAGCGTGCTGGTCGCGCTGATGCTGGCGATCTTTCTCGGGGCATTGGACCAGACCATCGTCGCCGTCTCGATGCCCGCCATCTCCGCACAGTTCAAGGACGTCAGCCTGCTGGCCTGGGTGATTTCCGGGTACATGGTGGCGATGACCGTGGCCGTGCCGATCTACGGCAAGCTCGGCGATTTGTACGGACGGCGCAAACTGATGCTGTTCGGCATGGGCCTGTTCACCCTCGCCTCGCTGTTTTGCGGCATGGCGCAGAGCATGGAACAACTGGTGCTGGCGCGGATTCTCCAGGGCATCGGCGCCGGCGGAATGATCTCGGTCAGTCAGGCGATCAGCGGCGACATCGTTCCGCCCCGCGAACGCGGGCGCTACCAGGGTTACTTCAGCAGCATGTATGCGGTGGCCAGCGTCGCCGGGCCGGTGCCCGGCGGTCACCTGACCGCATCCACGCCGTGCCGCTGGGGCGCCCCGCCCAACCTGCCGCCGGGGCCGGCCCCCGGCGGGGGCGCCCACCGCTACCTCCGCGGGTCGCCGGCTCACCTGCCCC
>JABFPR010000058.1:0-19393 GCA_022817345.1 Neoscelio sp. ZL-2020
TTCTATCTATGGTATTGCACTGTAGTGGATATTTGGTACCGCCTGTGTAACGAATGCAGTACGTTTGCATACACTGAACAAAAAAAGTTCTGGTATATCCAACTCTATTATTGAGTTGACGGATATATAGTTCAATGAAGTATGTTCAAGTTGATATTACCAAAGTAATATACTTGATTGAACTCTATATTATGTGTACTTATTACTATTACTATATACTTGAATAATAATGCTCAGTTACCTTTAAAGAATACACAGAGTTATATGAAGTTAAATATCGAGTTGGATGTTTTCAACTCTGAAATCGAGTTGGTTCAACTAGGTATTTTTCAGTGTTACGCATGAGATAACCTCGCGTTATCCTTGAGTAATTTAATGTTAACTGGGATGTACACATTAATTAGCGGTCCCTGAATGAAATCAACTGTAGGACTTATTCAAACTAAACTTTTTCCCACCGTGTTGAAGTTTTACAATACCTACTTAAAAGACGATAGTACCCAAATCTGCAGCTAACATTACCTCAAAAAGGAGTAGACGATATCATTTGATCGGTCATAAGGGAAGAAGTATGCCAAAAGTAGTTCCAGAGGTTCCGGGATCCAGTGTATTTGGTGTAACCCAACAAAGAATTTTCATCCTCTTAGAAAAACTAGGAAAAATTGAAAAGGTGGACCGTTGGATTCCGTACGTGTTCTCTCCTGACAACAAACAGACGTTGATACACGGCTCTAGTCCTGTTGTCCTGGTTCGTATGGCTGGGAAATCTCCTTCGTGTGGTTTATTCTTCTAGTTCCATCAGATTACCACTTACTTGTTCTCGTCCCTCCTACACAACTTGGTTGATTCTCATTCAAAATGCTCGTAAAGGTTGAAAAAGTATTGTCAACTCATAAACTATATATAAATTATAATTATGAATCTCTAAGATTATTTCAACGTATACTTAATTCTTAACAATTTAAGAGTGTACCTTTTTGTAATTGTTAAATTTCTCTACATATTTAACCAAGGTAATCGGTAGTAGATTAGTAACGCTTGAGTATAACGAATGAAAAAATTTAGACATGAGATATCGAGTAATGAAAATTTACTAAAATGGCTTGATCGCATTAAAATATTAATAAAATTTGTTTGTTTGTTTTTGCTAGACACAGTTAAGCAAGGTAAGAGAACAATAAGAACATCTGTGGAATGATTTATGTTGCTAACTGCAGTTTTGAAAAATAAAAAAAAAACAGTTCAAAATAGAATAAAACAAATAATCCATAATATGATTTATTTGTGTTATTACTTTATAATCTATTATAACAGGAAGTATTATTATTAAGCTTCACATAAAGAGAATAATATTATTCATAATATAAATATCTAATTAAATGTCATTTACTGTTGAAATTAACGAACATCAATTATGCACTAACGACTATTCGTATTATTTTGTTTCCCGAAATAACGTTTCGTTATTTATGTTATAAATATTTTTGACTAATTATTTGTGTACAAAAGTAATATATTCTATTTTATTTTTTAATTAATGATTCTTTCAAAAGATGCTTATAGCAGAGAAGATATAAATTGTCATATTGATCATAATTTTGTATTCTTTTTTTAATTCATTCATTTTAATATTTCATTTATTCGTTTCCTTAAAATTGTTTAAAAGCTTATTTTAATTAGTAAAATGTCGATTCAAAAATCAAATATCATTTCAAAATCTTTTGAATTAAAATGTCCTCTGAATAATTCAACATGTGAATTATAATTTGTCAATACCTATCGTTAACTAAATCTCCAGGTTTAAAGTTTAGTTAACATTGCCTAATGACAACTAAATTTTAATTGTCAATTATAATCTATAACCCACATATGAAAATGTGTTTCGTACAATTGACAGTCCATTCAAAATGTGATCTAACGACATTGCTTGAAAGCAACACTCTATATTGCATAAGCAAGTAATGTAATCTATCAAATTTAAATAAACAGGTCGAGAAGTGGTGTTTCAATGTCGCGACGAAGGACCGCTTCGCGCGAAAGTGCGCTGGCGTAAAGACGGCCTTCCTTTGCCAACTGGAACTCGAGACATCAACGGCCGACTGGAAATTCCAAACATCCAACTGTCGGATACCGGAACGTACATATGCGAGGCAATCGATTATCCGAATTTACCGAATCACCTGATCAGCGTTCATCTGACAGTGGAAAAACGTGAGTCTTTTGCCTGTCAAATGTTCTTCTCTTTAGCTTACTCGATTTCTGTGAGATAAATAATTAATTATTTTTGTAGATGAAGAACCCGTGGCTCGTCCACCGTTGGTGTTTAAATACGACGAAGCGACTTGTTCCAACGGAGATTGTATACCCAAAAATCAAATTTGCGACGGAAAATACGACTGCACCGATGGTTCTGACGAAATGAGATGCAGTTAGTATTTTATTGTATTTAACGAACAGCAACAATAATATCAATTGAACCACCATGGAAGCAACATATTTAAGTCAATTATTACACCATCATAACTTCTTATGTTGCTGCATTACAACAACATAAGAAGTCAATTATTGTAAATTGACTTCTTTTTTATCTCGTAATCAGAGGATGACCATTAATATTTCACGAAACGACATTATACTATAAAGAAAAAGCTGTAAAATTAGTTGATTGTCTCAAAATTCATGTATACTGTTCTTACGTTAAGATCCAAATTGTATTAACCCAAATGTAAGCTTCAAATTTGTTAAAATAATAATACCTTCCTCTGGTTCCTCAGATATGTCAAGTACTGAAAATAGTTGCACTACAGTTATCCGTAAAACTAACTAAGTACTTTTAATTGCTTTGACTACATTTTTTGTGGGTGAACAAATAGAACATTTTCTATTTGAGATGAGTTCCCGTATCTTCCTTTAACTTATAGTAGCTTATAAGATAAAAACGGACGGCATCTCCAACAAGAACAACGATATAAAAAAGTCTAACTGCAAACCCATCTTTAGGTTTACACGGTTGCGAACCAAATGAATTTCGTTGCGCCAATAAACAATGTGTGTCGAAAATATGGCGGTGCGATGGAGACAAGGACTGCGCTGATGGAAGCGACGAAGAGAACTGTGTCCAAACGCCGATAGGTTCGCCGTGTCGGTATGGTGAATTCCAGTGTCACAGCAGAGGTCAATGCATCCCTAAAAGCTATCACTGCGACTCCGAACGCGACTGTTTTGACGGTAGCGACGAAATGGGTTGCAGTAAGTGACAAATAAATAAGTTATAATCCAGCAGTTGAAAGCATATTAGAACATATTTAACAAAGAAATTTTGATTTCTAATTACTTCTTGTAAAGAAGTAATTGGTGCATTTTTGCACCTAAATTAGCGAAATGAACAGGGTAAAAGAAATACAAATTTAAGAGTAGGAATTATACTTCCGGCGGTGAGAAATAAAAATAAATATTCGACGAATAAACCATATTAGCATCGTTTAATTAATAGATGTACTGAAGTTCAATATAAATCTAGTAAAATTATAGGACCTTTTACATTGACCAGATATGGTTGTATTATAGGATATAACTTTGTAATGATGATTAATAAGATACGATTAGTTCTATTTAGCTTTGAATATTGTACAGATCTAATTAGATCTTATTAAACCTAATCGGATTTTGTACTAATCTAATCAGATCTGCAGTTTTGTCCCTGAAAATTTAAATTTTGTATGTAGTATAGAACATTTGAGTCTTGCCAAGTATAGAAAAGAAGAGAGAGAAATGATCCAAATTACTACTATTCAAGATTTTGCAACAACTGTATTAGAATTCGCTAAAAAAGTGCAAGTAAGTCATGGCTCGATAAAGTTTATAAGGAATTAGTAAACAAAAAAATAGAATGGGAAATCTGTTGAGACGAGAATAAATGGAAAGAAATTCATTAAATATATAATAGAAGCTAAACAAGCAAGATTAAAGAATATTTGTACAATAAGGTCAAAGAAATGGAAGATAATAGCATAGTAAGAAACATTCGAGAGCTATACAGAAACATAAGAAGATGGATGAAAGTTTTTCAATCTGAGATAAACGTTTTTGGTTTTGAGGCAGCAGTTTTAGTAGGACGTTCGAAAAATTTATTGAGTAGATGAAAAGATTATATAAAAATTAATTAAGTATATTAGTTTAAATATTCAATTACTTGATTAAAAGCAATCAAACAATTACAAAATAATAACATAACAAACATACTTTCTTTTATCAAGAAAATATGAATTAATCTATTCAAATTTGCTCCAATAGTCTAGTAATTGGTAATGCCTAACTAATTTATGCGATACAGAAATTCATTAACTTTTGTTAAATTTTATTGAGGTGGAAGGTTAGATTAAATGTATATCCCTGATATAAAAGGTGGAGTACGAATCATTAACATGTACACGTGGACTGCTTGTAACCTACTTGTAACATATTGGTGTGTGTAAATGCACCGCTATGAAATCAAAAACTGACAGAGATAGATTATGTCAATTTCTAAGCGCAGTAGGTCGTGAACAGTCCATATCTATATGTCAATAGTACAAATAGGCAAACAACTGTCAAATTAATTTGGAATCATTAGTGTTATTAAATAAGGAAATAAATGAGACGACGATTTACTTCCATTATACGGAAAAATCTTTAAAGGCACAAAAATATGTATGTCTGCTGGTAGCAGTAATGTATATCTAAACTAGCATAAAGCAATTTGATACGCCTGCGATATGTTAATAAATATTGCTACGTATATCTACTATCTGCAGACATACAATTACCTAGCACAGGCATAATATAGGGTAGTACTCGATCTAAGTATTTCATTTACAGATATATCAGTGTAGTTATATTTGTATGCTTATTATGGAAATACTGAATTTCACATACAGACTTATATTTTGCTCTGTGTAGAAATAATTACAGTGGAAATACTCATATTGTTATTATAGGCTGGACATTTTTGCAATTTTATTTTAGAATATCTAATAATACAAGTATAGAGTAATTATAGAAGTTAAGAATATTGTTATAAAAATCGGGATTAATAAGGAGTTAGGATATTTAGATAATACAGACCCGAAATACATGATGATCATTTACATATAATAGTAAACAAAAGAAATTGCTGTTTACGATCAAGTAATGATAAAATTAGAACAATTATTTACTCTGCAAGATGAAAACAAATTTAACGTATTTTGAAAATAAAAGTAGTAAGAAAATGTACGGAGTTAAATTGGATGAGATTAGCGGTGAGATACTAGTATAGTCTAGTTCAGATATTAGTATAATTATTAAATCGCGTAAGTAACATTTGGTAGGACATGTATTGCATACGATTAGATGTAGAACAGTTTAGTTGGTACACTGTAAGTAAAACAAAATATAAATGAAAGACTCTTCATCTACTAGACTTCCGATATCTCAAGATAGGAACAATATCAATCATGTCTGACTGCAGTTAAGAACTGTCAAATCTCTACCTGTCATAAAGTATGAACTTATGACAGGTAGAACTTATATGAACTTATTCTCAACAAAGTTCAATCATATAACCTAAATATGCTTTTGGATGCTGGAAAGTATCTCTTTCTCCCAAAAAATAATTCTTTGAACTTGCAGTGGCCGTGACCATCATAAAGTCGCCTCCACCGATGTTATCCCTGAACCCTGACGATACTCTCGAGTTAAGTTGTACAGCGATCGGAGTGCCAACCCCCGAGATAAATTACCGTCTAAATTGGGGTCACGTGCCTTCTAAATGCTCGATCAACTCTTTGAACGGAACCGGAACTCTCGCTTGTCCCCATATCACCTTCGAAGACCAAGGCGCGTACTCCTGCGAGGCCATCAACATTATTGGCTTCACCTTCGCCGTTCCCGACACAATTCTCGTCGTCAAATCCCCGGACAACGTATGCCCCGAGGGAACCTTCAATTCTGAAGCGAAATCCGCTGACGAGTGCATACCCTGCTTCTGTTTCGGGGCAACGAGAAAGTGCAAGAGCGCAAATTTATTTTCGTATCAACTCTCTCTACCGTACGAGAAATACAAAATTGTTCACGTGGAAACCTTCCCGAGGGTGAGACTCGTGTGGAATGCCTCAGAGGGTGGTTTAAGGGACCTGACGAATGCCGGCAGGAACGGCGTCAGGTCCTTTGATCCCGACTACAACCTCACTAATTACACCGTGCCGTATTTCGATATGCCGGGAAGCTACCATGGCAATCAGCTGAAATCTTACGGAGGCTACTTGAAGTACAGTGTAAGATATAATGGAACTAGGACATTGAACACGGCGCCTGCTGTTGTTCTGATTGGCAATGGTTACACGCTGGTACATAGAGGCACCACATTGTCACCCGGGTACGCGAACGAGGAAAGCGTGAGGTTCTACCACGGAGAATGGTACAAGGTTGACGGCAGATACGAAGAGCTGGCTTCGAGGGAAGAAATCATGATGGCGTTAGCCGATGTTGAAAATATTTTAATCAAGTAAGGCAAATTAATGATCTAGGGAATAGGAATAGTCCATATTTTCATGTTACAAATAAACGTCTCAAATATACAAATACCAAGCTTTTCAATAAAAATCTATGTCAGATGTGAATCTTTCATTTAGGTTGAAGTATGACGACAATCCACGGATAGACATTGAAATCATGAACATCGTTATGGACACCGGTAATACGAGCAATACCGGTTTGGGCGCTGCTCCTTTTGTCGAGGAATGCTCTTGCCCGACAGGTGATAATGATTAATCAACGGACAAGTACTTTTATCGAAATAAAATTATACTTTTCAAAAATGTCTTTCTAGCATTGATCTCACTTAAATTTGCAGGATACGCTGGTAATTCATGCGAGAAATGCGCGCCTGGTTTCAATCGACAAAAGAGTGGACCTTGGTTGGGTTCGTGCCGCGATGACCCTTATACTGGCGACAAAACAACTTGTCCTCCTGGTCATTACGGCGATCCATCGAGAAACATCCCCTGTAAACTCTGCCCCTGTCCACTTACGAATCCATCGAACCAGTAAGTTAACATTTCTAGAAAAAGACGATAAAAAAGATAGACAAATTTGAATATCAACGCGACATTTTCCACTAGTGACGTTCGATTTTGTGGAGCGCGCAGAATATAATTTTTCTCTATTTACTCATAGATTTGCGCGGACTTGTCATCTCGGTTCCGACGGTAATCCGACGTGCGAATGCCCGGCTGGTTATGACGGCCGAAGATGCGAAAAATGTGCTCACGGCTATCGCGGTAATCCTCTTATCGCGGGCGATATGTGCGTGCCTGTAATGCAGTGTGATCCAAACGGAAGCCTTAGCGCTACGGCTGATCCGCTCACCGGAAAGTGTCGATGCAAGGTATCGCAAACCAGTCTACAACTGATTAATGTTGTTGAATCATTTTTTTGTTATTTGGGAAGATTTGTTTGCATACTCCTCGGGACAAGAAGTAGACTTGCACTTTAAAAATCATTACATTTACATATCGTAAAAGGACGAAAAAGACTTTCGTTTACAACTTTTAGTTACCTCCTTAGCACAAACTTGTTTAATTTTTCTAAATATATCTAATTTAATTAATAAAATAATACTAAAAGTACGACAAAATTGATGGAGCAGTAAAATTTTCTGTCAATAAATTGTATCCTTACTATCTTAAAACTTAAATATTTTTCTTTATAAAGAAATAAAAATGTCAACTTTTATATACGTACAACTTGACGACGGAGAGACGAGTCGAAAATTGACTTAATGGATTTCAGAGTAAAGGCTTTTTGCTTCACACTACTGCTTTCAAGTTGTTTTACGGCTATTTTTTGTAAAGTTACAACATTTAAATAATTGGCTATTTTTGACGAGAGAAAGTGACGTTTTAGTTTTCTTTAAGAGTGCATTTTATTATGTATAATATTCTATATGAAAGAAGATATATAAAATTGTCAAGTGTCAACTATAGTCAACTATTGAATGTTGAATTTCAAAAATAAAAAGTGTAATTCTATAGTTCATTGAAAAGGAATATGTGGCTGAGAATGAATTCTATTCTTTAAAAATAAATATTACAAATTCATTAACTTTGACAATTAGGAAATTTAATATTCATGAACTTTTAAACTAATTTTTTTAATTGCACCAGGCGACCTTTGTATATTGTTTTTTCGTTAAATTCTCTTTTTATGAAATATGCTATCTAATATTCTGCATAAAAGAATTTCAGAAATAATATTCATCAATCAAAAAGAAATATGATTTTAAAAATAATTTAGAGACATTTCACATCTTCATAAATATAATAATTAAATTAATTTTTTGTGGTTGATGTTATAAACGATGTACAAAAAATTGAAAATTGTATGAAAAAGATTGATGTTGTTTATAAAAGAAAAACATATATTTAATTAAAATTCATCATGATAAAATGTAGGATTACAATAATAATAGGATTACGATAAATAATTTTTCACGAAATAATAATTGAAAAATACGAAATTGTATTACCTGTAATAAACAATTTATTTGTCAATTTTTTGTTAATGCTTTCCCTTTTATTGGATGGGCTTTTAACTGTTTACATTGTAAGTATGAAATACTTTGCAAGTTATTGATTATTGATTTGTTCACATCTGTGCAAATAAATATGAGAAAAACGTGTAATTTAATTTGACGTTATTTTTCGGATAACTTTTCCACAAGATTCCATTCGAAATTTGATCAATTTATGTAGTGTTATATATTTCATTAAGAAAATAATATAAATTTTGAATTTTGTAAAAATATATTTTCCTTGTTATTATATAATATATCATTTTTTTAGGAATATGCAACTGGATTAACTTGTAACCAATGTAAGGCGAATACATTCAACTTGGCATCAGCAAATCAATTTGGATGCATCAGTTGTTTCTGCATGGGTGTCACTGACAGATGTTCCTCGTCAAATTGGTACAGAAACGAGGTACGTGCAAAAACGTACAAATACTTAGATTGTATTAATTTACATACATACTAAACTGGAAATAGTTTGCAGGAATATTTAAACTAAACGTAATAATTATATATTTGAATTTTATAATAAAATGTATTTACAAATTTTTCGAGTGAACTACAAACTAAATAAAATATAACTAAATTTGCTGATAATTTGACATGTGATTGAATTTTAATATGTCGTTAATAATCACTGGTGATTCAACGTTGAATAATTGGAAACACAATAGTTAATTCAATGTTTCCACATGTTGACTTGATATATTAAAAAGAAAACTAATGTGTTCTTTTGTAAATTTGAAAAAAATACAAGTATATCTCAGTGTGGTTTAAAAAATGTACTAAACAAAAAACGAATAATATCATATATTTTTTAATAAAATTTGGATAATTGACTGATAAATATTCAACACTGTACAGAACGGAATTTACTGCAACAAGCCAAAGTGAATACTATGTAGTGTTAAAAATTGGAGTGTTTTATAGACTTGCAGTTTAGATTGTAAGAACTAAAGTCAGAATTGTAAAATATATCACCACCGAAAATAAATTAATAGATAATAAGCAATAACATAATTATACTCTTGAATTCTGCAATGAGACAATCTTTCAAATATTAAAAAAGTTACATTTATTGTCACGTTATTTTAACAATATTGGAAATTCTAAACTTATAATTGTAAATTTTTTAGTTCATTTTTTAGTTGAATTATACATTTTTATTTACAAACATTTATTATTGTAACTTAAATGATAGTGAATATCTAATATATTGTCGAATGTAATTAGTAACTTGTTACACATAATATATCTTCTTAAACGAAAAATATCTATATTAGTCAAAATTGTCTATTGATACTATTAGTCTATTACTGTGTGAACTTTTGCACAACTATCTATCGAAATATTTATATTTAGATTAACCTGTTTTAATACTCTTAAATTATCCTGTTCAATTAATGCACGTCTATATTTATTCGTTAACTGAAATATAGTCTAATTATTATTTAAAAATACAAATTTACAATGAAAACAAAATTTTACAATTGAAAAATTACGTATATTATATGGGAATTAATGTTAAATTTAACAAAAAGATCCGACAATTTTCGAAAAAAGAGTGTTTTAAGTTAATATTTACAAAGCACTTCTACTGAACTTTGTTCATGATATTATTATGAAAAATACTTCCAATCAAGTGAAATATATCTGTAAAAGTTACCAGGAAGAGTTTGGAAACAAAATGTTGCAGTGACTTTTTATAACCAAAACTACACAGAAAATATTGAAAATAATTTGTCAATATTTTGTATTACTTTTGTTCTTTGGAAAATTTAGTAAATAGTACATTTGTTTGTTTTTAAATGTACTTTCAGAGAAGTACATATGTTGTTCAAAAAGATTTCAACAAACTTTCCATTCAGATTCTTGATGTAATTGCAAACATTTTGGTAAAAAGACATTAAGTTCTAAAATAATAATGATCTGTATGATCTGCAATCACCATGTCTCACATTCTGCAACAGGAGTGAAAGCAGATTTAGCGACAAGAACGACTGCACCACTCTGACATGTCAGAGAGACGTGTGTATTTTGCTCTTCTAAACAAACCTAATGACCATGATTATTAACAAATAACATCATCAACTCCAATCACAGGGATTGGTTAGGGTTTGTTTAGATTTTGTTTAGATCTAGATACCCTAGAAATTTATTAGAATCAATTTTAAAAAAGTCGTTCTTCAAAGTATATTTACAGACAAACAATTTTAATGAGAATGACTTTGTTCTAATTCTACAAACCTCTCACTGAAAAGATTTAATAACAAATGTTCAAAACATTTCCTGGTAACTTTTATGGATATATTTCACTTGATTAGAGTTTTTCATAACAATATCATGAACAAATTATTGGTAAAAGTACCATAAAAGTTTATTTTTGTCTATTTTTATGGTGTTTTTAATTATAAATTAATTGTTCGAAAATTCTTGGATCAATTTTAAAAATATTTTGTGCATCAAAAGAAACATTTTTTCATTCAAGATTAATTTCCATTTACTATAATATTTGAGATACCCCAAAAGAACGATATCTTAATTTATACTTTACTTTTTGATAAAATAATTAAAATTATACAAAATAATTAAATAATTAAAAAACATATATTTAGAAAATAACGTATAAAAGTGATGAATAATTCAATATCAATTATTACTTTAGTTTTTATAGTTAATATTTTAAATGCCACATTCAATATAGCCGACGTACACATTTAAAATTAGTTACATTTACACAGTAAAACTGTATGTAAAAGGGTTTTCGAGATTGCTAAATTCAAATCTAATTATAACGTTTTCGATCCAGAGAATTGGTGCTGAATCGTGTTACGTTTTACTTCACTAAGAAAAGTGTAGGATTGTAAGTAATTTCGAACAAAAAGAAGAAAAACAAGGGAATTGAAAAATGTAACAGTGAAATGAAAACCAAGGACGAAAAAAGGGAAGATTATATAAGGAATTTGGAGAGAGAAGTGGTCAAACTGAGGAGAAGGGTAAACAAATTTGGAAGATACAGAAAGAGAGAGGAAAAGAATGACGAGTTCGAGAGTGCAAATGGGAAAAAGGGAGTAGAGATAATAGAGTATGACGTAGAGGGTAATGGTATAGGAAAGGAAAAAAAGGAGGGGACATAAAGGATGAAAGGAAAATTAGGGGAACAAGAAAGTGGGATTGAGAGGAAGAGAGGTGCGGAGGATTTCATTACAAAAAGACTAAAAGCAAGGGTTGAGATTAAAGAGATGGGAATAAAAGAGGGAAATCAGGGGAAGCAAAGAGATGGTGATTGAGAGGAGTAGAAGAAGACGAGGAAAGATGAGAAGAGATCAAGGTACGGGATGAGTGCGACTTTCAGAAACATAGTTACACAGGACAAGAGAGAGAGAGAATGAGAGGAATTTTGAGAATTTTGAGAATGAGAGAATGAGAGAAGTTTGTAAAGTCATCTTTGGACTTAAAACTAACAATTTTTGTACCCCAAAAGGCCAAAAATTGTGGATAAAGTGATTATATAAACGAAGGTCGTTTAAGGCAAGACGGAAACACAATAAGATTCCACTACTCCAGCGTTGTGGTTCAAAAACGCTACAAAATAAAAGTTTCAAAATGGTGATTACGTTTTTTTAAAATAATGGTAAAAGACGATATTTCGGGATTTTAGAAATTGCTAATTACAAATATGGTTGAAATTTTGTAAATTCAAAGCAAACGAGCTTTATTATAGTTTTTCGCATATAAACAATATGAATTAGTACTTCGAAGTTTTTGAAGTCGCTGCTATGAATATTATAAAATGTTGGAAATTTCAATCTGATAGTACTTTTTTTTGTATATAATGATGAAATGTTGAATAATGTTGAAAATTAGTATCTCAGAACATTTTAAGATGCGTGTTACTAATCCAGTAAACGGAGGTAGATTAATACAGATTGCTAATTTAAGAAATCTGATTGATACAGGTAGACAGTTCTACTGTCTACTGATCAGTAGAACTGTCAGTAGATACAGTACATTATACTGATAGAGGTAAACTTATCTATACAGTTTAGAACGTACAAAAATTTGTATTCATATAAATATAAGAATTATCTATCTGTGTTGATGTATCTTCAGATACTAGGAATATACTATCATATTAAAAAAATGTTATTACCTCGGTTTCACTTTGGGCGACAAACAGCTATTTTTGATATTTATAAAATGATAAAAAATTACTTTTGCAAGATTATTGAAGTCATAAATTATAAATATGTTATAAAAATTAATAAAATTTAATATCGTGACAAAACGATAACTATTTTTTTTCATTTTGTATCAATTCGTTAAAATTGCGAAAATTATTAATAAAAACGCTATTTGGAAAAATCGAATTTGTATGTTATAGAGCCTACTATAGTAGTAGATATTGTTTTGACATTTTATCTGCAATTCCTTCGGAGGATATAGATTTAAAAAATTAACCAATAACAGATTTGCCACTGACCTCTGCTTGACCTCTTTGAAAACCCCAACCTACTGCTGGGTATTTTTAAATCATTTAGTTACTCATAATCATGAATAATTATTGAATTAATTTTAATATAATTGATAAGTATTGATTAATAATTTGCTCTTCTCTGGTTATGAAATTATTTTCATATATTTTTCGATATTTATTTTCGTACACTGTAGGAGATAAGGAAGATTTAAATAGTTTGTTAATAGATATTAAATATAAATTTGTATTCTCTTACACATTTTATTAAAATTTTATTGTCATTAAAGTATCATACATATATACAAAATACGCGTATGTCGCAATCATATATATTATCAATTTTTAATATACTATAAAATTGTGAAAAATCAACGTACAACAATGATTCGAATAAGATATAGAAGCTCAAAGCCTCTACTTTAAAATCGATTTAGTTGGTTTTTATTTGTTACATATCCATAGCGCTCTTTCACAGTCATTTGATGTAAAAACAACGATGCTCGATGCGAACTGCAAAGTTGGGCAATTTTTTCTCAAAAAGTCCATCAGTCACCATACTATGGTCTTTTCAAGTTATCAAATGCTAATTTCGAAAGTATATCAATAAAAAATGCGAAAATTTGAGAATTTTATCCATTGGAGAATTAAAACCAAACTTTGTATCTTATTTTAAAAACGAAGATTCGAATCTTTCAAATCAAAATACATTTTGGAATAAATTATCCAACCAGAGGTGGATATTATGGGATTATAGTTAATAAAATGATCAATATTATAAGCACGCTGTCACTAACACAAAATGTAAATACACTCGACTTCCCCACTATCATCCTCCTCACTATCAACGTATATTTATCCTCAATATCAACCTAAAGTTCCATTCGTTTCGTTTCTAATTTATAACTTCCGATTTAATGAATTGCCAATAAGAATTAAGGAACAATGTCGGTAAATTTAAATTTCTCACAGGAGTATTATTACTACAGAAACGTATTATTAGTTTTTGGTTAAACAAAAAACTATGGAAACACTATAAACGAAACAGAATGAAGAGAAGCGCAGCAATTTGTTATTTAAACACGTTGATAATGAGAAAGTTCGGTCTTGACGATGTTGATAGTGGGAAAGTCGAGTGTAATCCGTACAAGAACCATCGGAATAAATATTTGTAAGTTTCTACGTATATAAATAAATTTGTTGTTCATATTAATTCCTACTTTGCAAGTTTTGTATTTAGGTACTTCATTAGGCGTACTTTGACAAGGATACATATTTATTTTCCTGTCTCGTTAAATTGAAACAAGTAAGGTATTTTGGATCTAAAAGGTTCAAATCGTGAGAATCTAGGACGAAAAAAATAAATATTCACGATTAGTACAAAAATGTCAATAAGTGTGTCTAAGTGGCTACCCGGTTATTGACATAAAGGTTAATTGCATTAGTAGTTGAGGTGAAACGTCAAATGTGACATATCTATATATTTTCCTAAATATCTTTGTTAATTGTTAATACTTTTTTACCAAAATTTTTTATTATATAATCACGATATTACACATATTTTAGACAAAGTTTGAAGTATTTCACATAATTTTACAAACAATTCGATCGGAAGTAGTAAATTCATTACCGACATCAATAATGAAATTACCATTTCCGATTGAACTGTTTGTAAAATTACGTGAAATACTTCAAACTTGTTTTAAAATATTTGCAATATCATAAAGAATATAATAACAATTTTTGGTAAAAAAGTATTAATAATTAACAAAGATATTTAGGAAAATATAAAAATATGTAATGGTCGATAAAGTAGGGAGTATTAATGATGGCATTTCATCTTTACAGTGCGTTAATGAGATTAATTTATACATGTCAACCGTTTTTGACATTTAATGTCATGCATTTAATAATCATTATACTTTTAAACACATAATATTACATTCGTTCAGTTCTACTTAAGATATTGTAAAACAAGAACAAATTTAAAGATGTTTCGATCAACTAAGATTTCATAAGATGTGTATTTAACTACAGTAGATAAACGTTTAGCTAAATATGTTTATTTTACTCTGTTAAAGTGATGATAGATATTATTATTATGAGAATAAATATAAAATACATAGAAAATAAATAAAAAAAACAGCAAATAGTAATTAAATAATTTACCTACAATAGATACATTTTTAGCAGTTTTTGTCATACATTTCCTTTTGTATAACGTTGAATAATGACAAGTAAAATTGGTTTTCTAATAAATTATAGAATAATCAAAACCATAAAATATTTTGTTAACAAACAATTAATTTTCGCATTATTTTAATTATTTAGTTTAACTATAATAGTCACTAATGGTTCAATCAAATAATCGTTTTGAACCCTATTTCCTAATGTGTAATTTTTCATAATTAGGAAATATCGTAATTAATTATTTTTACTTTTAAGAATGTTTTTATTTGTTTCCAATTTATGATTATTACTCAGTCGTAAATCATAAAATAACATTTCATTCATTTATATAACATAGATGTATCTCTGTATAATATTTATGAAATACTTTTTCGTTACCCGAAACCAATTTATATTCAATTCATTTGTATATTCACACATTCTATTCAATGGTTCGTTATTTACATAGGTGTTTATATCATTAATAATTATTCGTTATTTTGATGAAATAAACAAAATGTGTGATTACTCTGTTATTTTTAACGATAATTGTTTTATTGTTTTTAACGTAGAATTATAAATATAACATTTCTGTCATATCTGTCATTTCTAAGGACATTTTTATGAATATTTCTTTTTTGAACAATTTAAAGGATTTTCTCGCTAACATTTCTTGTTATATTTTTGGCAATATTTTTCGAGACGTTTTTAAAACGTTGTAGAGTATCTTTAGGGACGTTTTAGATGTTGTGAAGCACATTAACGGAGAGCACTGTTTTAAATAGTTTCTTATCAAATATATTTTGTTAATATTAATATATATATAAATGTGCTAAAAATGTCTCAAAATATATCTCTAAAATTTCCATTAAAAATATGTCAAAAATATCCTCGGGTGTGTCCCTAGTAATATCTTGGTATTTTTTTTTAATATTCAAGGAAATATCTCACAAAATGTTTTTAAAAATAACCATAAAAATATTGACAACTGTTGCCTTAAATTGCCCCTAAAAATATCACCATAAATACTTTCAGAAAGTTCCAAAAATATGCCAAACAACGTTCCTGTGTATTGTTCTTAAAAAATAATTTTCACAATAATACGTCAAAAAAAATGTAAAAAATATGTCAACACCAGATAGCCGAATTCGCCTAATTTTGACGTGCAATTATAGCTCGAGATGCAATAATTTACAGTTAGATTTGAGCAGAATAAACATATATCTGAACAATGAAATATGTGTGTAGCTAATTAACTAAATTTAATTTTATCACTTCGTTACTATTAATAATGGACAAAAGGTTCGAAAATTATTACACTTTTGAAAAAAGAGTCGAATAAAAGTTTATTATTTTCCAACAAAGAATCCAAAAATGCAGAAAAATTGGAGGGTTTCCATTTAAGGTTCTGAAGTTACTTCCCGCTGCTCCGTTTTAACATAGCATAAGATAGCATAACATAGCATAGCATAACAGCATAACATAGCAGAGGACGCTGCTCCGTTTTAACAGAACTGATTAGCTCTCCAGAGAATATTAAACATTTATTTTTATCAATTATTAAATTTAATACGTATTTCTTAAGATAATTAGTCGTTTTATACCAATTAAATTCAATATAGTAAATCTTAGGATAACAAGAATTACATTCTTAAGATTTTTAATAAAAAAGTCTTTAGTTTTTACTCATGCAGTGTAAAACAAAAAATTGTTATTTAAAAATATAATCGTTAAAAACATAATTTTAAACCGGTACAAAATTAAGATTAAATCATGAAAAAACTCATGATAAAAGTGAAGAGGAAGATACACTTGATCAAAACACAATCAAATTAGGATTTTTTTTGTGAAACAAATTTCACATAAATTTCAAAGAGTTTTGAGAAAAACACAATGTTAAAACAACTTTCTGTAACATTAGAAAAAATGACGTTAACTTGGTAGACAGAGTTGAAAGACAAAAATAACATGACATTAAACAAAATATCGTATATTGTACATTGACTCGAGTCATATTATCTGCACATTTTTGATAAAAAAATTACATAAAATCGATAGTTTTGATATATTGTGTAACAATTATCTTATGACTTATAATGTAAATATAGCTTTATCCTTCGAACACCATCTATACTTATGCAGGGTGAACGATGTTAATAATGAAATGAAAATAAATTAATGAAAATAAATTTCGTTGTTGATAGATTAAGGAATTATATAAGCAAATTACAATGATAAATTAACGGTGAAGAACTTTTGTAATAATTTATAAATTTACTAGATGTGCTGCAAATATGCCACTGGTGAACTCGCTAAGGGGGAAATATTTGTAGTAAAGGAAACTTAAAGAATAAAATACGTCACTTAGGGCCAATTGTACGAACAAAGGATAAACCTGGGATAACTTTATTCCATGGTTAGCACTAAAAAAACGTTGATACAACGTTGTACAATTGGCCCTTACTGTATTCACCACCGAGGATTCATTCAAACAATAAATAATTTAAGAATATTACGAACACCAGAATCGCATATCACGATTAAAACTATGTCCAATTAATGAAGTAAATTACAACATAATAAACGAATACATAAGATTAATAGAAAATCATAAGTTAAAAAATATAAGACAATAATTCTTTATTAATAAAATAATGGATTTGAAATGGACTGTGCGAGAGAGAGGATATTTGACAAGTCACAGAGCACAATAATAAATACAAGGTCAATATAAATACACAAGAAACTTTTATTCGTAGCATTTTTTCTGTAGAATTATTATTCCCATTGTTACAAGCGTTTCTTAATTTTATTTTTAACTTATTATTTTGTTTATACTTTTGTAATTATAATTTACAAAAGATTTTAAAATGATTTTTAAGATTTTAAAAAGCCTCATATCACCCCCAAGGGGTAGGGTGGGGGTCTAGTTTGATGTCATCGGATTCCGACCCGCTATGTATTTCTCGAGATATATGACCATTCCGGGACTTTATATTCACCCTGTATATAAGAAAAATATAAATGTTTTGGGCCTCAACATCACACATCTGAAGATTATGATATCTCAGGAACTACTTTGAATCGAAATTTTGGCCGGATTTTGTCAATGTTAAAAATGGTACATTACAAAGTTGTTTGTCTTCAAATATATTTACAAAAAAATATTTGTTTCACAAGAGTCCAATAAAATGTTGGGACATAATATGGAATTTGGATGGAAAGTTTATTGGAATGTTTTATACAAAATATTCCTTCAAATAAATTTAAAGACAAATACTTTTGTGTGTTCCATTTCTTAACATCTTTCTTAACATTCTAGCGACAAAATTAATAATAAAGTCTGCATGATGTTTGGCAATTTTTAGTGGAGTATTATGAAAAATACTTTCCAAGTTTTTATATTTATACAACTTTTCCTAATAAATTTGATGGGTATTTGTCACTTGATTGGGAGACATTTCCATAATGTTATCATACAAATTTGTTTTGTAAAATTAAAATAAAAATTTGTTTAAAAATTCTTTGCATCCAAAATACATTTTTTCAATTTAATGCTAATTTCCATCTACTGGCACTTTTAGGATATCGTGACAACATTTGTTTATTTCAATTTTGGTAGACAATATCTCCAAAAATAACAATCTCACATAATGTTGTTATGAGAAGTTTTTGCTAATTTTTTGACAAGGAATACGCTGATGAAGGCAATTTGATATCAGCCTAGTTATAGCTGCAGCATCGATTGTGTAATATCTACTCAAAAATGAATTATAATGTGACAAAGTACAGCAAAAGGTTGTCAAAAGAAATTACTATCGAAATAACAATAATCATAATTGTGTTTTATTTAATTGTAACTGTGGTTCAATAATCTTCCATGTACAAGTTAACATATTTATAATTCATTATCGTTATACATTATATTTATTATTAGGTCTATTAATTTAATTCAAACAATTTAGCAATGAAATCATTAAAATACAATATAGAAAATATGTAAAAAATTAAGTTTTTTAACGAATGTGGAAATGTGAAATTTCAGAAACGAGTATCTTTCACTAGCTCGATAAGAGATTTCTCTCTAATCGAATCAACGAATCCCAACGCGCAAACCAGCAACAGAGCCAATCGACTAGACACCGAAAGTACCGAAACCG
>JABFPR010000059.1:0-19233 GCA_022817345.1 Neoscelio sp. ZL-2020
GCCACAGTTTTTCGGCGCTGGAGCGCTATCGTGATGATTGCTTGCTGGCGGTGCTTGAGGCGGTGAAGACCACCAAAGAAAAGCATGGAATGAGTTTCAGCGAGTAATTGCAGATTGAGCGTTCCCGCGCAAAGCGCGGAAGCGCTCGTGCCTGGAGATAAACATGCCCACCCTCACCACCTACCAAACCACCATCATCCCCGACTGGGTCGACTACAACGGCCATCTGCGCGACGCCTTCTACTTGCTGATCTTCAGCTACGCCACCGACGCCCTGATGGACCGTCTCGGCATGGACAGCAACAACCGCGAGGCCAGCGGCCACTCACTGTTTACTCTCGAACTGCACCTGAATTATCTGCACGAAGTGAAGCTCGACGCCGAGGTCGAAGTGCGCACGCAGATCATCGGTCACGACAGTAAACGCCTGCACCTCTATCACAGCCTGCACCTGGCCGGCGACGACAAGGAACTGGCCGGCAATGAGCAGATGCTGCTGCACGTCGACCTCGCCGGCCCGCGTTCGGCACCGTTCACCGCCGATACCCTGAGCCGTCTGCAAGCCATCGTCGCCGAGCAAGTCGATCTGCCCGCCCCGGCTTACATCGGCCGCGTCATCGCCCTGCCACCCGCCCGGTAATCCGCCCACGCTAGGAGCCAACATGAACACCGCTGCCGCTGTTGCCGATTTCCGCAGTTATCCGTTGATCAGCGCGCTGAGCGGCGTGCAGAACCTGACGGATCGCGTTTCGCTGGCCTGGGCTGATGGCCGTGTCAGCCCGTTTCACCATGTCTGGTTGCGGGACAACTGCCCGTGTGAACAGTGCGTCTATACCGTCACCCGCGAGCAGGTATTCGAGATCGTCGATGCCGCGCCGGATCTGGCTCCCGTCAACGCGCACATCGACAGCGACGGCTGTCTGCAGATCGACTGGCAGGACGGCCACCACAGTCGCTTCGATCCGGGCTGGCTGCGCGCCCACGCCTATGACGACGAGTCCCGCGCCGAACGTCTGGCGGCTAAACCTCAGCCCTATCTGTGGCGCAGCAATTTACAGCTACCGGCATTCGACTATTCAGCGCTGATGAACGACAACGGTGCGCTGCTGCAATGGTTGATCGCGGTACGCGACATCGGCCTGACCCAAGTGCGCGGCGTGCCCACCGAACCGGGTTCGCTGAAGCTGATCGCCCAGCGCATTTCGTTCATCCGCGAGAGCAACTTCGGCGTGCTGTTCAACGTGCAGTCCAAGGCCGATGCCGACAGCAACGCCTACACCGCTTTCAACCTGCCATTGCACACCGACTTGCCGACTCGCGAGCTGCAACCAGGGCTGCAATTTCTGCATTGCCTGGTGAATGACGCCGAAGGTGGCGAAAGTATTTTTGTCGACGGTTTCGCGATTGCCGACGCGTTGCGTCAGGAGGCACCGGAGTTGTTTCAGGCGCTGTGCGAAATCCCCGTGGAGTTTCGCAACAAGGACCGCCACAGCGACTATCGTTGCCTGGCGCCGATCATTGCGCTGGATGCGCTGGGCCGGGTGGCGGAGGTTCGCATGGCGAACTTTCTGCGCGGTGCATTTGATACATCGGTGGAGCAAATGCCGCTGCTGTACCGGGCCTATCGGCGCTTGATTGCGATGACCCGTGAGCCACGTTTTCGCCTGATGCAGCGACTCAATCCGGGTGAACTGTGGTGCTTCGATAATCGCCGCACGCTGCATGCGCGCAATGCGTTTGACCCGGCCACCGGGGCGCGGCATTTCCAGGGCTGCTACATCGATCGGGATGAGTTGTTGTCGCGGATTCTGGTGTTGCAACGCTAGACCGCTAAAAGCAAAAGATCGCAGCCTCCGGCAGCTCCTACAGGGGATCGCATTTCAACTGTAGGAGCTGCTGGAGGCTGCGATCTTTTGACTTTCATAAAATTAAAAAAAGCCCCGATACAAGCCGTGACAGGATCGGGGCAGAGGGTACTGTGAGGAGCTGCCAGTCGAGGGTGACCAAACCGTCTGTAGCGAGCTGAGGCCAGTGTGCCCACTCCCCTTGGCACTGAGTTAGCCGAAAACGACCTGTTCATAGCCGTCGCGGCCACTGCGACAAATCACCCTTGCCGTGCCTGCGCATGCCCACCAGAATCGAGCCACGACCTCCATTGCCGAAGAAGGAAGCGCGCCATGATGTATGCCGATTTGATCGATCAGGAAGACTTGTTGGGCCAGCTCAAGGCATTGGGGTTTCAGGTGCCGAGCGGCTCCACAGCGGAGCAGGCCTGCGAGTGTGCGGTGCGTGGTCTGGACAATGTTCGCGCGTTTGAATTGCGCAAGATGGTCAAGGACATGTACACCAGCGGCGCCAGTATCCAGCCTGCGGTGCGTCAGGCGATCGACAAACAGTTGTTGCCGGCATTGGCGGATTACCAGCAAAGCCATAGCGCCTGACAGAAGATCAAAAGATCGCAGCCTGCGGCAGCTCCTACAGTTGAAATGCGATCCCCTGTAGGAGCTGCCGCAGGCTGCGATCTTTTGCTTTACAGCCTTACGCTGGCAAACGTCGACTCATTGCGCGCCTGACTCAACGCCGACATCGGCCCCGACAGCGGCGACATCACGATGGCCTGCGGCAGCGGCAGCATCGCCACTTGCTGCGTGGTGTTGGAGCCTACGCGTTCGTCACGTGGCGGAATGCCGAAGTATTCGCGGTAGCATTTGGAGAAGTGCGGCGTCGACACGAAACCACACACCGAGGCCACTTCGATGATCGACATCGGCGTCTGCTTGAGCAGTTGCCGGGCGCGGATCAGGCGCAGCTTGAGGTAGTAACGCGACGGCGAGCAGTGCAGGTATTTCTGGAACAGCCGCTCCAGCTGTCGACGCGACACGGCGACGTACACCGCCAGTTCGTCGAGGTCGATCGGCTCTTCGAGGTTGGCCTCCATCAGCGCGACAATTTCCTGCAGCTTCGGCTGGTTGGTGCCGAGCATGTGCTTGAGCGGCACGCGCTGGTGATCCTGCTCGTTGCGGATGCGCTCGTAGACGAACATTTCCGAGATCGCGGCGGACAACTCGCGACCGTGATCGCGGCTGATCAGGTGCAGCATCATGTCCAATGGCGCGGTACCACCGGAACTTGTGAAACGGTTACGGTCGAGGGTGAACAGGCGAGTGCTCATCGCCACACGCGGGAAAGCTTCCTGCATCGCCGCCAGACATTCCCAGTGCACGCTGCAATCGAAACCGTCGAGCAGACCGGCGCAAGCCAAGGCCCAACTGCCGGTGCACACCGCGCCCAGCCGCTTGGACTGACGCGCCTGGCTCTGCAGCCATGACACGTGCTCGCGGGTCACGGTACGTTGAATACCGATCCCGCCGCAGACGATCACGGTGTCCAGGGGCGGGGCTTTGTGCATGGAGGCATCGGGGGTGATTTGCAGACCGTCACTGGCCCACACCTGGCCGCCATCGACGGTCAGGGTGCTCCAGCGATACAGCTCACGACCGGACAATTGGTTGGCCATGCGCAGGGGCTCGACTGCGGAGGCCAGAGAAATCAGCGTGAAATTGTCCAGCAGCAGAAAGCCGATGGATTGAGGCGCACGGTTCTGGGGTTGGGCCCCGGAGTTGAACGACGTCATCGCGGTATCTCCTCACACAAAGCGGGTGATGGCCTCAGGCGGAGGCTCTTGTTATTGCCGGCGTTCTCACGTGGGAGACGGGCTTTGTTATGACAGAGCAAATGCCATGCCTAAAATTGAATGGCCGTTCAATAACTCCTGAAAACGACGTCGCGACGTGTCTATTCAAGACGTCGGCCAACAGCTGTTTCGAAGTGCCATCAGCGGCAGTGAGCGCCCTGCCCCGCTGCCTGTGAGCAGATCGGTAGCACTTGTGGGAACTGGCCTGCGCGCAGTTTGTGGGGAGTGTCACCGCAGGCACGGGTGACGGACGGTAGGGAGTGCGAATGGCGCACTGCGAGTGGGAAAAGCTCTTATCTGATTGCGACGCGCTAAAAGGTGGCGTGATTTGATCAGCGTGTGCACTTGGTGAGCAGTTTTGACTGGTCTGGCGCTTCCAAATCAAACATAAATCCTGTGGCGAGGGGATTTATCCCCGATCGGCTGCGCAGCAGCCGTAAAACCATTCAGCGCGGTGTGTCAGGCAACACTCGATGGCAGGATTTGGGGCCGCTTCGCAGCCCATCGGGGATAAATCCCCTCGCCACAGGACATCTCGGTCTCAGCACTCAACCGCGCTAACGGCCAAACCACCGCGCGAAGTCTCTTTATATTTGTCATGCATATCGGCGCCGGTATCGCGCATGGTGCGGATCACCCGGTCCAGCGAGATGAAGTGCTGACCATCGCCGCGCAAGGCCATCTGCGCCGCGTTGATCGCTTTCACCGCCGCAATCGCATTGCGTTCGATGCACGGCACCTGCACCAGTCCACCGACCGGATCGCAGGTCAGGCCGAGGTTATGTTCCAGACCGATTTCCGCCGCGTTGCACAGTTGCTCCGGCGTCGCACCCAAAATCTCTGCCAGACCCGCTGCCGCCATCGCGCAGGCCGAACCCACTTCACCCTGGCAGCCGACTTCGGCACCGGAGATCGAGGCGTTCTTCTTGCACAGAATCCCCACCGCCGCCGCACCCAGAAAGTAGTCGACAACGTTGGCGTCGGTGACCGCTTCGCTGAACTTCATAAAGTAGTGCAACACCGCCGGAATGATCCCCGCCGCGCCATTGGTCGGCGCCGTGACCATACGCCCGCCCGCGGCGTTTTCTTCGTTGACCGCCAAGGCGAACAGGTTGACCCATTCCATCGCGCTCAACGTCGAACCGATCACGTTGGGCTTGTTCAATTCCTGCAGGTTGCGATGCAACTTCGCCGCACGCCGACGCACATTCAAACCACCGGGGAGGATGCCTTCGTGCTTGAGGCCCTGCTCGACGCAATCCTGCATCGCCCGCCACAGCCTCATCAGCCCGGCGCGGATTTCTTCTTCGCTGCGCCAGACCTTTTCGTTGGCCATCATCAATTCGGCGACGCGCAGATTGTTCTTTTGGCACAGCTGCAGCAGTTCCACCGCGCTGGAAAAGTCATAGGGCAATTCAGTGCGATCCAGATCGACCACACCGCTGGATGCCTGCGCCTGATCCACCACGAATCCGCCGCCGACCGAATAGTAGGTGTCGCGATGAATCTCGCCGTGATCGCCTTCGGCAATCAGGGTCATGGCGTTGGGGTGGAACGGCAGGTTCTCGTCGATCAGGCGCATGTCGCGCGCCCAGACAAACGGCACCGACAAACGGCCGTCCAGAAGAAGCGTGTGGGTTTCACGCAGGGCCTGGATTCGCGGGCCAATCTGCGACGGGTCGATTGCGTCCGGCCACTCGCCCATCAGGCCCATGATCACTGCGTTGTCGCTGCCGTGGCCGATACCGGTGGCCGACAGCGAACCGAACAGTTGCACTTCTATACGCCGCACCTGTTCGAGCAGGTGCCGGTCGCGCAGCGATTCGACAAACAGGGCCGCGGCGCGCATCGGGCCGACGGTGTGGGAACTGGACGGGCCGATGCCGATTTTGAACAGGTCGAAAACGCTGATAGCCATTGCTGCAGAGCTCCTGAGGATGCCGTTCCCGGGCGTTAAGCGCCCGCTGGCGGAGCTGCTACGCTCAAGCTGCGATCCGCCGGAATGCCCGCATCATCCGGCTTTTGTCAGGTCGCCCGGCGTCTGACACCGACGCACTCATGCCCACCAACGCCGTGCCGGTTTCCTCCCCTGTTTTCGCCGTTTTTATGCGGTTCAGATGGCCAAACGGGGCGGAAAAAAGCTGTAAACGACGTCACTGACACTGGATGCGACCATCCCTGTACTGGATACGACCCACCCTGTAGGCGTCAGATTTTCACTGGTACATGATCGTTATGACTCGATTGCAAGGCGCCGTGGTAGAGCTGTCTCCAGAACGCCATCCAACCGCAACCTATAAGTGCGGTGGTCCACAGTCGGAACACTGCCAAAAAAAACACCAAGGAGTCCATCCATGAAAGGTTCCCCGTCGTTGTTGTTGGCCGCCATGCTGAGTCTGCCGTTACTGGCTCACGCTGCAGAACCCGCTCAGTGCAGTACCGTGAACTTCTCCGATGTCGGCTGGACCGACATCACCGCTACCACCGCCACCACTTCGGTGGTGCTCGACGCCCTCGGCTACAAGACCAAGACCACCATGATCTCCGTGCCCGTGACCTACAAGTCGCTGGCCGACGGCAAGAACATGGACGTGTTCCTCGGTAACTGGATGCCGACCATGGAAAACGACATCAAGGCCTACCGCGATGCCGGCACCGTCGAAGTGGTGCGCACCAACCTCAAGGGTGCCAAGTACACCCTCGCCGTACCGCAAGCCCTGTACGACAAGGGTCTGCATGACTTCGCCGATATCGCCAAATTCAAGAAAGAGCTCGACGGCAAGCTCTACGGCATCGAGCCCGGCAATGACGGTAACCGCCTGCTCCAGGGCATGATCGCCAAGAACGCTTTCGGCCTGAAGGACGCCGGTTTCAAAGTCGTCGAATCGTCCGAAGCGGGCATGCTCTCGCAGGTTGACCGCGCACAGAAACGCGACACCGCCGTGGTCTTCCTCGGCTGGGCGCCGCACCCGATGAACAAGCGCTTCAAGATTCAATACCTGACCGGCGGCGATGACTTCTTCGGCCCCGATTTCGGTGCTGCGACCGTGGCGACCAACACCCGCAAGGGTTACACCACTGAATGCAGCAACGTCGGTCAGTTGCTGAAGAACCTGGAGTTCACCGTCGACATGGAAAGTACCCTGATGGGCAACATCCTCGACGACAAGATGAAGCCTGAAGCGGCCGCCAAGGCCTGGCTGAAAAAGAACCCACAGGTGCTCGATACCTGGCTCGCTGGCGTGACCACCATTGACGGTAAACCTGGCCTGGAAGCCGTGAAAGCCAAGCTCGCACAGTAATTGCCTTACGCCGGGCGAGTTCGCTCGCCCGGGCTGTTTATTCCTTGCATGCGGACGTTCACTACCATGCTGATTGATCAGAAAATCCCTTTAGGCCAGTACATCGCGGGCTTCGTTGAATGGTTGACGCAACACGGCGCCAGCACCTTCGACGCAATCGCCGTGACACTGGAAACGATGATCCACGGCGTGACGTTTGCGCTGACCTGGTTCAACCCGCTGGTGCTGATCGGCCTCATCGCCCTGCTGGCCCACTTCATCCAGCGCAAATGGGGGCTGACGGTGTTCGTCATCGCCTCGTTCCTGCTGATCCTCAATCTGGGTTACTGGCAGGAAACCATGGAAACCCTCGCCCAGGTCATGTTCGCGACCCTGGTCTGCGTGGTCATCGGCGTGCCGCTGGGCATCGTCGCCGCGCACAAGCCGATGTTCTACACTTTAATGCGTCCGGTACTCGATCTGATGCAGACCGTACCGACCTTCGTTTACCTCATTCCTACCCTGACCCTCTTCGGGCTGGGTGTGGTGCCGGGCCTGATCTCCACGGTGGTGTTCGCCATCGCTGCGCCGATCCGCCTGACCTACCTGGGCATCCGCGATGTCCCGCAAGAACTGATGGACGCCGGCAAGGCCTTCGGCTGCTCGCGTCGCCAATTGCTTTCACGGATCGAACTGCCTCACGCCATGCCGAGCATCGCGGCCGGCATCACCCAGTGCATCATGCTGTCGCTGTCGATGGTGGTGATCGCGGCACTGGTGGGCGCCGATGGACTCGGCAAACCGGTGGTCAACGCACTGAACACTGCTGATATCGCCCTGGGCTTCGAAGCGGGCCTGGCGATCGTACTGCTGGCGATCATGCTCGACCGTATCTGCAAACAACCCGACGCCAAAGCAGGGGGTGACGCATGAGCATAATTCGCTTCGATAACGTTGACGTGATCTTCACCAAGGATCCGCGCGAAGCACTGAAACTGCTCGATCAAGGTTTGACCCGCAGTGAGATCCTGAAAAAGACCGGGCAGATCGTTGGCGTGGAAAAGGCCAGCCTGGACATCAACAAAGGCGAGATCTGCGTGCTGATGGGCCTGTCCGGCTCCGGCAAGTCGAGCCTGCTGCGCTGCATCAACGGCCTCAACACCGTCAGTCGCGGCAAGCTGTTCGTCGAGCACGAAGGCAAGCAGATCGACATCGCTTCCTGCACCCCGGCCGAGCTGAAAATGATGCGCACCAAACGCATCGCCATGGTGTTCCAGAAGTTCGCCCTGATGCCGTGGCTGACGGTGCGCGAGAACATCAGTTTCGGTCTGGAAATGCAGGGCCGACCGGAAAAGGAACGGCGCAAGCTGGTGGACGACAAGCTCGAACTGGTGGGCCTGACCCAATGGCGCAACAAGAAGCCCGATGAACTCTCCGGCGGCATGCAACAGCGGGTCGGTCTGGCCCGGGCGCTGGCGATGGACGCCGACATTCTGTTGATGGACGAACCGTTCTCGGCACTCGACCCGCTGATCCGTCAGGGTCTGCAGGACGAACTGCTGGAACTGCAACGCAAGCTGAGCAAGACCATCGTGTTTGTCAGTCACGACCTCGACGAGGCGCTCAAACTGGGGAGCCGCATCGCGATCATGAAAGACGGCCGGATCATCCAGTACAGCGTGCCGGAAGAGATCGTGCGGAAGCGGGGGGACGGCGAGGGGCGAACCTGCGGGGCCGACACAAAGCCGGGCAGCGGGCTCGGCGGTCGCAGCCGGGGGGGGAGGCGGGACAACGGCAAAGGCGTAGACGGTTCGGTGTGCCTCGACCCGGGGGGGGACGGGTGGCTGGACCTGGCCGAAGGCAACACCATCAAGGGCGCGCGGCAGAACGGTTCGGTGCTGAACCTGCAGAACTGGGCACCGGGCCAGGCCGTGGAAGGTCTGGAGCGCAAACCGACGCTGGTGGACTCGAACATCGGCATGCGTGACGCGCTGCAGATTCGCTACCAGACCGGCAACAAACTGGTGCTGCACGACAACAACCATGTGGTGGGGATTCTTGGCGACAGTGAGCTGTATCACGCGTTGCTGGGCAAGAACCTGGGGTAAGAACCCCGGACACAAAAACGCCGCGAGAGGATCGCGGCGTTTTTGTTTGAAGAGCAAAAGATCGCAGCCTTCGGCAGCTCCTACAGGGGGAATGCGATCCATTTAGGAGCTGCCGAAGGCTGCGATCTTTCAAAGGAACAACGCGGTGCTTCAGACTGAAACACCGCGCACTTGCTGTTTAGCTATACACCCGGCCAAGGAGCTGCCGATGGCTTTCAAACTGATCGAGCACATCGCGTGTGATCTGATCCTGCGTGAAGCCCATCAGGTCGTAGTCCTGGCTGCCGTTGTGCAGGTACACCTCGGCACGGTAATAGCGCTGGCGCGCCTCATCGGACTGGGCCGATTCGGTCGGGGTCGCCAGGTAGCCGTCCAGGCTCACTTCATAGACGAAAGGATTGCCCTCTTCCATCTCGACACGCACGCCCATGCAGCGCTTGGATTTGCCCAGCAGCGTCTGCACTTCCAGACCCTGTGCACGCATTTGCGCGGCAGCGTCTTCCAGCGCAGGGCTGACCTGCTTGTCCATGAAGCGCTGCACCACCGATTGGCTCGGCTGCAGATCCAGCTGCGTCAGACGCTCGCTGAAACCACGACGACCGCGCTCAGCCAGTTGCGCCTGCTCCTGTTCGATCTGCACGTCCTGACGCATCGCCTTGTGCAGGCCGAACATGAAGAACACCAGCACCACCGAGAACGGCAGACCGGCCAGCACCACCATGGTTTGCATGGCTTCGAAGTTACCGGCGAACAGCAGACCGATAGTCACCAGCGTGATCACCACCGACCAGAAGATGCGCAGCCAGTGCGGCGCGTCTTCATCGACGTTGCCGCCCTTGCAGGACAGATTCGCCATCATCACCGCGCCGGAGTCGGCCGGGGTCAGGAACAGCACGAAGCCAACAAAGATCGACACACCGATGACGACTTTCGACGCCGGGTAGTGTTCCAGCAACTGGTAGATCGCCATCGACGGCTGTTCCAGCGCCGTCTTGCCGAGTTCCACCGCGCCCTGGTTCATCACCAGATCCAGTGCCGAGTTACCGAAGATCGACAGCCACGCCAGGGTGAAACCCAGCGGAATCAGCAGCACGCCAGCCACCAGCTCACGCACGGTACGACCACGGGAAATACGCGCGATGAACATGCCGACGAATGGCGCCCAGGAAATCCACCAGGCCCAGTAGAACAGGGTCCACAGGCCCAGCCAACGGTCGGACTTGGCGCTGTCGCCTTCATAGACGTACAGGTCGAAGGTCTTCAGCACCACGCCGTTGAGGTAATCGCCGATGTTCTGCACGAAGCCGTTGAGCAGGTGCAGGGTCGGGCCGAACAACAGGACGAAAATCAGCAGACCGCTGAACAGCACGATGTTCAGGTTGGACAGACGACGGATGCCGTTTTCCACACCGGACACGGCAGCGATGGTCGCCACGGTGCTCATCACGATGATCACGATCAGCAGGTTGGTGTTGCTGTGCTCCATGCCGAACAGGTTTTCCAGGCCGGAGGACACTTGCAGCGAGCCGATCCCCAGGTTGGTCACCAGACCCAGCAGGGTCACGAACATGCCGAAGCCGTCCACTGCGTGTCCGGCAGCGCCTTTGACCCAACGCTCGCCGACCAGCGGATACAGCGCCGAACGCAGGGCCAGGGGCTGGTTATGACGGTAAGCAAAGTACGCCACGGCCAGACCGACCAGTGCGTAGATCGCCCAGCCGTGCAGGCCCCAGTGCAGGAACGTCAGTTGCACCGCCTGACGCGCGGCCAGGTTGGTGGCCGCTGCGCCTTCCGGCGGATTGAAGTAATGGTCCAGCGGCTCGGAGGCGCCGAAATACAGCAGCGAAATACCGATACCCGACGAGAACAGCATCCCCGCCCAGGCGCCGTAACTGAAATCCGGGGTATCGTCCTTGCTGCCCAGTTTGAGTTTGCCGTAGGAGGAAAACGCCAGGCCCACCACAAACACCAGGTAGGCGGCGATCACCACCATGTAGTACCAGCCGAAGCTGCGCGACAACCAGGCCTGAGCCATACCCAACATTCTGCCGGCCTCTTGCGGGGCGATGATCAGAATGGCGGTCAACAACAGAATCAGCGCGGTCGAGGTGTAAAACACCCAACCGTTGACCGTCACCTTCTCGGGCGGGGTCTTTATAAGCGAGGCAGAACTCATGGCACAAATGCTCCAGGCAGTGCGAGAGAAGAACACAAGGCAACACGGAACCCGACCAATCGGTTAGTTGGCAGCCGACCGGCGGGTGATATAAAGACACCCCGAAAAAAGCCCGAACCTGCCGAAATGGCGTTGCGAATCGCTTTCGTGGCCGAAGCTGTGCGGACGTTCATCCGAAACCTGGCCCCGAGCGTCTTGCCCATTCAACACGTCCATCGAATAGCGAACCGCGCCATGCCCCACGCAGGCTTCAAGGATTTTCGGAGGTCGTTTTATCGCCATTTACAAGCAGAAAAAATCTGTAGGCAGCGACGATTTGTCGCAGATCTTATTCTTTGTTGATTGAACGTTCAATCAAAACAAAATAGACTGGCCCTCAATCCGATCGGCGTTTATCGCCCGTCGGAAGGCCTAAGGAGATGTGCAAGATGCCCAAGGTCGGTATGCAACCCATCCGCCGCCAACAACTGATCGAAGCCACGTTGCAGGCGGTCGATCAGGTCGGTATGGGGGACGCCAGCATTGCGCTGATCGCCCGTTTGGCCGGTGTCTCGAATGGCATCATCAGTCACTATTTTCAGGACAAGAATGGCCTGATTGCCGCCACGATGCGGTATCGGATGAACGTCCTCGGCGAGAACGTCACCGCGCGCCGGCAGGCGCTGGCAGACCGCAGCCCACGGGCGCATCTGCAGGTGATCATCGAAGGCAACTTCGACGCCAGCCAGGTCAATGGCCCGGCAATGAAAACATGGCTGGCCTTCTGGGCCACCAGCATGCACCAGCCGTCTTTGCACAGGTTGCAGCGGATCAACGATCACCGTCTGTATTCCAACCTGTGCTGCGAGTTCCGCCGTGTGTTGCCGCTCGAAGATGCGCGCAGCGCTGCGCGTGGACTGGCAGCGTTGATCGACGGTTTGTGGTTGCGCGGCGCGCTGTCGGGAGACGCTTTCGACACCGCGCAGGCGCAACAGATCGCTTACGAATACATGGATTTCCAATTGGCCAAGCAGGTGAGCCAGAGCACACAGAAAACGCTCGGTACCTGAACCGCCACCGCAGTTTCAGCGCGGTGGTCGACGCCAACCACTAATGCACTTGCGAGGACACTATGGCCCGTTTCGAACTGCAAAAACTCTACATCGATGGCGCGTACTCCGACGCTGGCAGCGATGCCACTTTCGAAGCCATCAACCCGGCGAACGGTGAAATCCTCGCCAAAGTGCAACGTGCGACCAAGGAAGACGTCGAGCGTGCCGTGGTCAGCGCTGAAAAGGGCCAGAAAATCTGGGCCGCGATGACCGCCATGGAGCGTTCGCGCATCCTGCGTCGCGCCGTCGACATCCTGCGCGAGCGCAACGATGAACTGGCTGCTCTGGAAACCCTGGACACCGGCAAAGCCTTCTCCGAAACCAAGTACGTCGACATCGTCACCGGTGCTGACGTGCTGGAATACTACGCAGGCCTGGTGCCGGCGATCGAAGGCGAGCAGATTCCGCTGCGCGACACTTCCTTTGTCTACACCCGTCGCGAACCGCTGGGCGTGGTTGCCGGTATCGGCGCGTGGAACTACCCGATCCAGATCGCGCTGTGGAAATCCGCACCCGCCCTGGCCGCTGGTAACGCGATGATCTTCAAGCCAAGCGAAGTCACTTCGCTGACCACCCTGAAACTGGCCGAGATCTACACCGAAGCCGGCCTGCCAAACGGCGTGTTCAACGTCCTGACCGGCAGCGGCCGTGAAGTCGGCACCTGGCTGACCGAGCACCCGCGCATCGAGAAAGTCTCCTTCACCGGCGGCACCGACACCGGCAAGAAAGTCATGGCCAGCGCTTCGGCTTCGTCGCTGAAAGACGTGACCATGGAACTGGGCGGCAAGTCGCCGCTGATCATCTGCGACGACGCCGACCTCGATCGCGCCGCCGACACCGCGATGATGGCCAACTTCTACAGCTCCGGTCAGGTCTGCACCAACGGCACTCGCGTATTCGTACCGAGCCACCTGAAAGCCGCGTTCGAAGCCAAGATTGTCGAGCGCGTCGCGCGCATCCGCATCGGCAACCCGGAAGACGAAAACACCAACTTCGGCCCACTGGTTAGCTTCGCCCACATGGAAAGCGTGCTGGGTTACATCGCCAAGGGTAAAGAAGAAGGTGCTCGCGTGCTGTGCGGCGGCGAGCGTCTGACCAACGGCGAATTCGCCAAAGGCGCCTTCGTTGCACCGACCGTGTTCACCGATTGCACCGACGAGATGACCATCGTCCGTGAAGAAATCTTTGGCCCGGTGATGGCGATCCTCTCCTACGAGACCGAGGAAGAAGTGATCCGCCGCGCCAACGACACCGACTTCGGCCTGGCCGCCGGTATCGTCACCAAAGACCTGAACCGCGCACACCGCGTGATTCATCAACTGGAAGCCGGTATCTGCTGGATCAACGCCTGGGGCGAGTCCGACGCAAAAATGCCGGTGGGCGGTTACAAGCAGTCGGGCGTGGGCCGCGAAAACGGCATCAGCTCGCTGACCAACTACACACGTATCAAATCGGTACAGGTCGAGCTGGGCGATTACGTCTCGGTGTTCTGATCTGACTCAGAGTCTGGATGGGGCCTTTGTGGTGAGGGGATTCATCCCCGACGGGCTGCGAAGCAGCCCCCATCCAGACCCTGCAACTCTCCAGACAGAACTCATTCGCTGGCTTTACGACTGCTGCGCAGCCGGTCGGGGATAAATCCCCTCACCACAGAGGATTCTCTCCTCACCACTGGTTTTGCAGCGTCCCGGCGATCTTGACCTGACCAACCTCTAAGAGGGTGCATTCAATGTCCCAAGAATTCGATTACATCATCATCGGTGCCGGCTCGGCCGGTAACACCCTGGCGACCCGTCTGACTGAAGACGAAGGCGTCACCGTGCTGCTGCTCGAAGCAGGCGGCCCGGACTATCGTTTCGACTTCCGCACGCAAATGCCGGCCGCGCTGGCATTCCCGCTGCAGGGTCGTCGCTACAACTGGGCCTACGAAACCGATCCGGAGCCACACATGGACGGTCGCCGGATGGAATGCGGTCGCGGCAAAGGCCTCGGCGGCTCCTCGCTGATCAACGGCATGTGCTACATCCGTGGCAACGCGATGGACTACGACGGCTGGGCGAAGTTGCCAGGCCTGGAAGACTGGACCTACCTCGACTGCCTGCCGTACTTCCGTAAAGCGGAAACCCGTGACATCGGCCCGAACGATTACCACGGTGGCGACGGCCCGGTCAGCGTGACCACGCCGAAAGCCGGCAACAACCCGCTGTTCCACGCCATGGTTGAAGCCGGCGTGCAGGCCGGTTACCCGCGCACCGAAGACTTGAACGGCTACCAGCAGGAAGGCTTCGGCCCGATGGACCGCACCGTGACGCCAAACGGCCGTCGTGCTTCCACTGCCCGTGGCTACCTCGACGTCGCCAAAAAACGCTCGACCCTGACCATCGTCACCCACGCCCTGACCGACAAGATTCTGTTCGAAGGCAAGCGCGCGGTCGGCGTGCGTTATCTGGTCGGCTCGGCGGAAGAGCGCGTTGAAGCCAAAGCACGCAAAGAAGTTCTGCTGTGCTCCGGCGCCATCGCTTCGCCGCAGATTCTGCAGCGCTCCGGCGTCGGCCCGGCGAAACTGCTGGAAAGCCTCGACATCCCGGTCGTCCATGACCTGCCGGGCGTCGGTGAAAACCTGCAGGATCACCTTGAGCTGTACCTGCAATACGCTTGCACCCAACCGGTCTCGCTGTACCCGTCGCTGCTCTGGTACAACCAGCCAGCCATCGGTGCCGAGTGGCTGTTCAACGGCACCGGCATCGGCGCCAGCAACCAGTTCGAAGCCGGCGGTTTCATCCGTACGCGCGAAGAGTTCGAATGGCCGAACATCCAGTACCACTTCCTGCCGGTGGCGATTAACTACAACGGCAGCAACGGTGTGAAAGAGCACGGTTTCCAGGCGCACATGGGCTCCATGCGTTCGCCGAGCCGTGGCCGCATCCAGGTCAAATCCAAGGATCCGCGTCAGCACCCGAGCATCCTGTTCAACTACATGGCCACCGAGCAGGACTGGCAGGAATTCCGTGACGGCATCCGCCTGACCCGCGAAATCATGCAACAGCCTGCGCTGGACGCCTTCCGTGGCCGCGAAATCAGCCCGGGCATCGACGTGCAAACCGATGAGCAACTGGACAAGTTCATCCGCGAGCACGCCGAAACCGCGTTCCACCCGTCCTGCTCGTGCAAGATGGGCACCGACGAGATGGCGGTTGTGGATGGCGAAGGCCGCGTGCACGGCATGCAGAGCCTGCGAGTGGTCGATGCTTCGATCATGCCGATCATCACCACCGGTAACCTGAATGCGCCGACGATCATGATGGCCGAGAAAATCGCCGACAAGATCCGTGGCCGCCAGCCACTGCCGCGCAGCAACGCGCCGTACTATGTCGCTGGCGATGCGCCGGTGAAAGGCAAGGCGCTGCGTGATGTAACGCCTGCCGCTCACTGACAACCAACTGGCGCCGCCACAAAAAACCGCCACCTCTTTCAGAGGCTGGCGGTTTTTTTTATTTAACCCTCCCTACTATTTAAAAGTGCAACTTCGACCGAACAAAACTCGCAATACTTACCAACTTTACCTCTCGATCAAACACACTAGAATGCGCGCCTCCAAAGTACGAACCAAGGAAGAACAATGCCATTCAACTACGCAAATGAGAACATGTCCGCCAGCTTCTTTCGGCACGCATTATCTAAAGAAAAAACCATCACGTTGGACTTCGGCTATTTAAGCGGCGTTATCGAGTCGTGGTGGCAAAAGAACAAGAATCAAAACCTACACACCCTAAAAATACAACTTACAAATTTATTCATTAATTATCTCCACCCAGAAGACACCCTCTACTTTGACCAGGTCGGCACCCACAAAGGCATTGCCGCGGTGTGTATCAGAAATATTTTCAGCATTGACTGCCCTGCATTGGCCCTCACCGTCCATGAGGCGCTGGCTGACCTGTTCCACTTGACTGATATCAAGTACGAATACGAAGACCATAAAGCGCTGTACATGAAACCCTCCGCTGAAAAGTATCGGGAATGGGGTAATGGTTACGGTGACATCACCCCGCATTCAGATGATTTGTATGAAAGCCTGGACGTTGACTATCTTGCACTCACGGTGTGTCGGGACACGACTCGCACGCCGACCGCCTATTACTTTCCAGCCGACTTGCTGTTATCACTTGATGATGAAGAAATTCAAACCTTACTTGGCATGCAGGCGATTTTCATTTCAGGTAAAAACGTCAGCGGCTCGAAAGAGCGCGTTCGAAATGTCGTTGAATACAGTGAACTGTATGGCTACCGGTTTTCACTTGATTTCCGTATCGACATTCACAGCGGCGAGCGAATGCGTGCATTCAACGGCGGTCAAGAGGTGTTGGACAAGATCCGCGCAGGGCTACCCACTGCCAAGTGCAATGTCTCCACAGCGCAGACCGGCACGTTCCTGATCGTTGCCAATAACAAGATATTGCATGCTCGCCCCACTCTGAATATCAGCGCCGATGAGGTTCGCTCGCAAGCCGCAACTTCGACGTTGACCACTACGCCACGCTTGTTGTTTCGCAGCAAAGGGCCTCGCAAGCAGTATTACTCGCTGGACGAAAAGCACGCAGTCCGAGGAGCGGCTTGATGAAGGGCTGCCAGTCGTCATCCGACTCGACCTTCGCGCAGACACTCAAGGCGGGAGGGCGCGACGCTATCACCTTCGGCATCGCGTTCATTTTTCTGTATTTATCAATCGGAATGGTGGGCGCTGCTCAAGCGCTGACATTGAGTCAGACAATGGCAACGACCCTGTTGATTTTTTCGACACCGTTACAGTTTCTACTCATACAAAACTACAACGACGGATGGTTACTGCTCCCGATCATTCTGGCACTCAACGCCCGATTCGTTTTGCTTTCAGCAACGTTGGCACCGTACCTCAAGCAGACGTCGACGCGTAAGACTCTCGCGTCATTGATACTGCTGACACCCTCGATCTTCACGGCCTGCATAACGCGCTTCAAGCACAAGACGAGTTTCCCGTTCGCATATTTTGTTGGCGTAGGCGCCCCCATCTTCGCCTTGTCGATCATCTGCACTTACGTCGGCTTTATCGCCGGCGCAGATTTTGCATCACCGACCGTTGCAGCCGCCATGACGATGCTCTTGCCACTTCAGTTCACTGCGCTGGCCGGCAAACACTGGCCGCACTACATGGAGGTCTCCAGCTACTGGCTAGGCTTCATCGGTGCCCCTTTGCTGGTGTTGCTCTTCAAGGACTACAGCTTGCTGATTACGCCCTTTGTGATCGGCGGCATGCTCGTAATGATTGAAAATATCCGTATTCGCCAAGGAACGGCTTCGCAATGACTCTCTGGATGCTGATCGGCTTTGCCGCAATCACGGCTTTTGCATTTCGTGCATTACCGTTTGCTTTCAAAAACACCACGGCGCTGGCGCGCACCGACGGTTCTTTTTACCGCTTCGTCAGCTACAGCGCCCAGGCGATGTTGGGAGTGATCATTTATGACACGGCATTTGCCAGGCTCGACGGTCCGAGCCTGGTGCAACAGTTTCAGATTCTGGACGCACTGAAACTGCTGCTCTTAGTCGGAACATTTGCCGTAGTGGCCAGAACCCGAAAAATTCTGCCGGGTTTCTTTGCCAGCCTGCTGATTTACGTACTTGCATTCGCCTATTTGAATAACTGAAGTTTTACCGCAGAACCGGCCAGGGGCCCTTGGACACACTTGCTCAAGCACGCCCCTTTTGCCTGACGGGATGACTGCCACTCACAGAATAGTTTTCCCTCCCGGGCGCCACCCTTGATACTCCCCCCCGCGCAGGCCTACTCTAGTCCTCGTCTGATCGCTTCATCCCTCCCGCCGAATCCGCTGCGCCGCTACTCCCATAACAAGGAGGTTCCCTGATGTTCGATTTCCACCCCCAGCTCAAGCAGCGCTTCGCTGCCTTGCGCACGGGCGCCGAGTTTTTTTCCTTGCGGTATGTACGCGAGTCCGGCCAGTACCTGTCGGTGCGCAAGAATGTCGCCGAACCGCCGAGCCTGAGCCGTGACGAGGGTGCGATGCTCACAGTGCGGGTCAACGGCGTCGAGGCTTACGCGGCGACCAACGACCTGTCGCAGCAAGGTCTGCAAGCCGCCCTGGAGCGCGCCGAACAGCAGGCCCGTCGGCTCAAGCCCCACGCCTTGCTCGACCTGCGCGATCAGCCGGTATCCAGTGACCGCGCTGATTACTTTTCGCCCAATCTCGATCAACCCTTCCCGTCCCTGAGCGAATGCTTCGAGCTGCTCGGCGCGGAATCCGCCGCGGTGCCAAAGGATGAGCGCCTGGTGCATTGGCAAGCGAGCATCGGCATCACCCACGTCGAACAGATTTACCTGAGCAGTGCCGGCGCCGAATTGCGCCAGGCCCAGCGCTTCGTTTATCCAAGTTTCGATGTCACTGCCTACGACGGCCACGACAGCCAGACCCGCTCCCTGGGCCGCGAGAACTTCGGTCAGCAGGGTGGCGCCGACGTGATCAGCCGTTGCGGTCTGGTCGGCGCCGGCCCGCAAGTGGCCGATCAGGCCCTGCAACTGCTGCTCGCGCCAAATACCCCGCAAGGCCCGCGCGATCTGTTGCTGATGCCCGATCAGATGATGCTGCAGATTCACGAGTCGATCGGTCACCCGCTGGAGCTGGACCGGATCCTCGGTGACGAGCGCAATTACGCCGGCACCAGCTTCGTCAAAACCAGCGACTTCGGCAGCCTGCAATACGGTTCGAAGCTGCTCAACGTGACCTTCGACCCGGACATTCCCGAAGAGCTGGCCAGTTACGGCCACGATGACGACGGCAGCAAGGCACCACATCCATTCATTGTCTGTCCAGCCTGCCCACTGCCGCCC
>JABFPR010000060.1:0-19168 GCA_022817345.1 Neoscelio sp. ZL-2020
GGAGGACGAGGACAACCTGCGCGCGCAGATCAGCTCCAGCAAAGGTGTGGGCAACTTCCGATCGATGTTCGTCAACATCCCGAACGGCAAAGAGAACGCGATCCAGATCATCCCCGTGGGCGACTTCCAAGCCAAAGACGAGCTGGAGAAGGTTAAGAACATCACCCGCAACGACGTGATCGCCGCCTGGCGGATGAACCCCGCGCTCGCCGGCATCATTCCGGAAAACAGCGGGGGTTTTGGCGACATCGAAAAGATTGACCGTGTGTACACCAGCAACGAGATCCGGCCGATCTGTCAGCTGTTCGACCAAGTCAATGACACCTTACGGCCAGACAGGCGAATCAACTGGAGAGAAGCGGAAATTCCAGTTGATCCCACTGCATCCGGTGCCTAGCTTAGAGATTGCCACTACATATTGTGGCAAACTGGTGGCGATTGGCTTCCCTGGGGAGGGACACAATGAGAGTTGAATGCAAATGCGGACACAGAGGTCGGATCGCTTCGCGGGAGAAGCTATCGACGGAGTTTGCGAAGCTGTACTGCCAGTGCCTGGACGCAAAGTGCGGGCACACATGGGTCGCAAATCTGACGTTTTCGCACACGTTGAGCCCATCGGCTCAGTCTTTCGAAAGGATGTTGTTCGACCATTTGCGGGATATGCCCAGAGCGAAACAGCGGGAGCTGTTCGAGCAGCTGGGATCACAGGCGGTGGCGTGATTTGCAAACCGCCGACTCATAGGTGTCGGCGATCGTATCTATCGATTGAGCTAACAGCGATCAGCTTGCTTCCAGTTCCTCTGGAATCGTCGCCAATGCCTCGGTGAGGCGCCGTAGTTGCTTTCGATCTTCTTCGGTCAACTGGCGATATAGCCCAACCAAGCGACGTTCAATATTCGAGAGGGCGTGCCATTCAAACTCAACAGTTTGTACATGACCGTTATCGATTCTTGCGCGATCCAACATGCTCACTACTCCATATAAGTGCATTGCTGAATCGACGTTATCGGGGACTGGAAAGGGCTTTAAAACCGGGGTGCGACGAATGTCTTACATGTTTTGTTACAAGTTAATTCGAGCTCTTGGCCACGTCATCTGCGATGGCCTGCAGAAAGCGACGCACAGATTTTTGGTCTTCCTGAGGCATGCTGCGATACCGTTTCACCATCACCTCTTCGTCCGCGCTCAACCCCCCAACGGGAGAAGGCGTTCGGACGCCCGTGACGACATACAGGATGTCGAGACCCACGGCATGCAAGGCCTTCAAATAGCCAGTATCCGGGCGGCGCTCATCTCGTTCGTAGCTCCCTTGAGTGTTTCGGGTTACGCCGCCAATTTGAGCCATTTCTTCCTGTTTAAGCCCCAATCGAACCCTTTCTTCGCGCAAGCATTCGCCCGCACTCAACTCCGAGATCTCACTCGATGACAACTTTTTCAAACTTTAGCCCCTTTACAGGACAAATAAACTGGTCATAATCAGCGCCGTACGAACACGAATCCACACAAACGCACACGAGCGAACACTATGCCCGCCACCCTTACACCCGAGCAAGCCCGCGAGGCCTTGGATCACAAAGGAATGAGCATTGCGGAGTTTTGTCGGATCCACACGCTGAATAAGAATTTGGTCAGCGACCTTCTAAACGGTCGTAAAAAAGGTCGCCGCGGGGAGGCACATCGCGCCGCAGTGTTGCTGGGCATCAAAGACGGCGTGATCGAACAGTAATGGCACCGGGCCACAGGAAAAAGCAGAACATGAAAAGCACAGTTCTAAAAACTCGGCGTCAGGTAGTCAGCGCGATCATCTGCGCCTATCCAGGCGGACGCGAATGCGCGGCCCCCCGCATCGGTCTGCCACTCAAGAAGTTCGACAACCACGCCTATGGGAACAACAACAGCCGTCCGCTGACCGACGCACAGATCTACCAGCTCGAGCTCGAGACCGGAACAACCTTTTTGCCCGAGTACATCGCTGCGATGTACGGCGGCATGTTCGTTCCAGTTGTTGAGCCTGAAGCGTTGGACAACGTTGAAATGTATGCCCGGTGCGTTGAGGCAGCGGCCAAGAAGGGCACTGTCGATCAGATCATTGCAAAGGCGCTGGAAGACGGAACCATCAACGATGCTGAGGCGGAAGCGATCCTTCAAGCGGACACCCTGCATCTGGCCGCAAGGCACGCCGAAGTACTCGCCCTCATTCAGCTGCACGCTTCGAAGTCGGAGAAAGCCAAATGACTGCCCTGCCCGAAGTGAACGAATACCAGGACATTCTGCAGCGCGCCGCACTGTCGTTTCTGGAACGTCACCAGTCCGAGCACCTGAGCGACGATCAGCAACTGTTCAGCCGAGCCGTTCAACACCTGGTTGCAGACTTCGACGTGCAGACGCAGGTCGCTGAAAAGATCGTTCATCTGGCCAACAGCACCATGGTCGCCGTTCGCGATCGGCAGCGCCTGAACATCCAGAGCAGCACGTCGACCCACACCGTAATAGTTGACCCAGTCACCGGCAGCCAATGGGCCGTGCCTGTCAGCCTGATCTACGAGCGAATCATCAACGCACCGGACGTCGGGCGCTTTCGCTTAGCCAACTCGTAACACCCAACCCCAAACAAAAGCCTGCCCCACACCCCGTGGGTTTGGGTGAGCTGCGCCCGAAATTGAGGTTTGACGATGGAAAACGCCCTGAACATCAACGCAAAGCTGCCGCCGGAGCAAGCTCAAGCGCTCTTGGCCAACCTGCGCGAGCAATACCGTCTCAGCCTCAATGACCTTTGGTACGCAGACCAGTACCGCTTTATCCCCGAGGGCCTGCGCCACGGATCGATTCTCACCAACGATCCAGTGATGGCCGCTCGAAAACATCTGATCGGCGCTCTTGCCGGCGCTCTGACCCAAAGCCTTAAAACAGTGAAAAAACCATGAGAGACGATCTGCGTCACGACGTCCTGCAGCGCATCGAATCGGAGTTCGGCTTGAAGCACCGCGCACCCACAAATTACATGCGTGGTGGCACCTGCCCTAAATGCAACAAGAAGGAGCTGTACACGCGCTTCGACAGTCCGTGGCAGCTGATTTGCGGTCGTCAGGAAAAGTGCGGCCACACACTGCATGTGAAAGAGATCTACGACGATCTGTTCGAAGACTGGAGCAAGCGTGCGCCCGCAACCGAGAGCGCGCCCACTGCGACCGCTCGGGCATATCTGGAGTTTGCCCGTGGTTTCGACATCTCGCTGATCGCTGGATGGTTCACCCAAGACACGTTCTATTCGAGCCATGACCAGATAGGCAGCGCAACAGTGCGTTTCGCCTTGGAGAAGGGTGGTTACTGGGAACGCCTGATCGATCGGCCGGCGCGCTTCGGGAAGATGAAAGCCCGCTTCAAACCAGGTGAAACCTATCGCGGCGTCTGGTGGTGCCCGCCGTGCGTCGACCTGCTCGAGGTCAAAGAGATCTGGATTGTTGAAGGGATCTTTGACGCGATCGCTCTGGTGCACAACGGTCTTTCAGCCGTGTCCGCAATGTCCTCGAACGCCTTCCCTGAAGAGTCGCTGAAAGCGTTGCTGCGCGATCGCACCGACAAGTTGCCAAAGCTCGTTTGGGCTTTGGATAACGAACCAGGTGCGCACGCCTACACCCGCCGCTGGGTCCGCCAGGCGCGTGAAATGGGCTTTGTCTGCGAAGCAGCACAGATCCCCCAACGCGACGGCCGCAAGGTCGATTGGAACGATCTGCACCAACGCTGGGCGTTCATCGAAGGCGATGAAAAGCGAGCCGATCAGATTGCTACAGAGATCAAGCAGATCCGCCATCAGGGCGCGCTGCTGATCGCTGAAAGCGCCGCTGAGAAGGCGCTGCTGATGTACGACTGGAACAAGCGCGGTGAATTCCACCTCGGCTTCGGCAACCGCCTCTACTGGTTCAAGTTGGACATGGAGAAATACAACCGTGCCGTCCAGGACATCGAGGACAGCGAACAGCACGACGATCAGCTGCTGAACCAGGCGCAGATGCGCGAAAAGGCGCTGCAGCAGTCCGGTAGCGTGGTGGAGATCGCCAACTGCTACCCGCAAGCCCTGTACTTCCAACGCAACGAAGTCACCGATGAGTCCTGGTACTACCTGCGCGTGGACTTTCCCCATGACGCCGGCAGCGTCAAGAACACCTTCACCAGCGGCCAGCTCGCCGCCGCCAGCGAATTCAAAAAACGACTGCTCGGGATGGCCGCTGGTGCCATGTACACCGGCAGCGGCCAGCAACTGGACAAGCTCATGAAAGACCAGCTCTACGGCATTAAGACCGTGTCCACCATCGACTACGTGGGCTACAGCAAGGAATACGAGTGCTACATCTACGGTGACGTGGCCATCAAGGACGGCAGCGTTTACCCGGTGAACAGCGAGGACTATTTCGAGTTCGGGAAAATGCGCCTCAAGACCCTGCAGAAGGGTGTGCCGGTGCAACTGCAGCGCGATGCCAAAGGCTATGACGAGGAATGGCTGCGCTTGCTTTGGATCTGCTTCGGCACCCAAGGATTGGCGGCGCTGTTGTTCTTCTTTGGATCGTTGTTCTGCGAGCAGATCCGCGCCCGCTATCAGTCGTTCCCATTCCTTGAGGCCACCGGTGAAGCCGGCGCCGGCAAGACCACGCTGCTCAACCTGCTGTGGAAGCTGCTCGGCCGTGAAGGCTACGAGGGGTTCGACCCAATGAAGTCCACCAAGGCAGGCCGGTCACGCTTGATGGGACAGGTGTCCGGTATGCCGGTCGTGTTCCTTGAGGCCGACCGCCATAGCGAAGATAAGGCGCACGCCAAAACCTTCGAATGGGACGAGCTGAAAGACTTTTTCGGCGGCGGCACGCTGGCGACCAAAGGCGTCAAGACTGCCGGCAACGAAACCTACGAACCACCGTTTCGCGGCACGATCGCAATCAGCCAGAACGCAGCCGTGGTGGCTCACGAAGCGATCATGACGCGCATTGTGAAGCTGCACTTCATTCGCCCGACAGTCACGCCGGAAAGCCGCGCTGCAGCAGACAAGCTCAACGCCCTGGACGGGAAAACGCTTAGTCACTTCCTCCTGCAGGCGGTACGCAAAGAGACCGAAGTGATGGATCTGTTCAGCAAGCGCTTTCCGGAACACGAAACGAAACTGCGCCGGCTGCACACCCATTGCTTCGCATGTGACACCCAGTTCAAAGGTGACGGTGCCTGCAGTAAGTGCGGCAACGCTTTGCGGGGCTACATCGGTGTCGAGCGAATCATCAAAAACCACGCTCAGCTATTCGCGCTTCTGGATGCTATCCGCCTGGTTGTCACCTTGACCGAGGTTCAAGTCAGCTCCACGCGCCGGCAGATCGTCGAAATGGCGCTCGAGCGCCAAAGCACCACTAACGCTGACCACAGCGCCGTTGCCGAGTTTTGGCAGGTCTATGACTACCTGGAATCGATCTACGACGAGCCCCTGGTCAACCACAGCAAGAACCCTGACGTCATCGCCATCAACCTCAACGAATTCGCCGAGCGTGCCGCTGAACATCGCCAGAAGCTTTCCGACGTCACCACGTTGAAAGACCTGCTTAAGGAATCCCGGAGCCACAAGTTCCTTGATTACAAGGCCGTCGACAGCGCGGTGCGATCTGCTCAGGCAGCCAAAAACCCGATGATCACCCGCTGCCCCACCGTCAAATGCTGGATTTTCAAAGCCTGATCAGGAGGCAACTCGATGCAGATCCAACTGATTCTTGAGCGAGAACGAGACAACGCGATCGAGGAGATCCGCCGGATCAACACAGTAATGACCCAGCTGGGGTACGAGGGCAGAACGGTGTTCGCAGAAGCATACGGCGCTGACGGCCTGGTGCAGATCCTCGATGTTCGTGCCAGCGGTGGCCAGCGGGAAATTCTGGTCATGGATTGCTCACGCGAACAAGTGCAAGCGGTGCTGGAGTGGCAGTCATGCGACGACGAAGGCGAGTTTGAAGACCTGGTGATTCACCTGGTGCGTAAAGGTTCGGAGGTTGTGAATGGCTGATTTAACGCTCACTCGGATACGTCCCGCGCTGGCGAGTAAGAGGCTTGACCTCCCCAGCATCTGCGACATCTGCGGCTTTGCTCGGTCGATACGCCGGCACCAGAGCTGCAGCAAGTTACGGCAACAAAGGAAAACAGAGGAATGGGATGCCTTGATGGCCGAGAAACTTGCCGCTCGAGCAGCACGGGAGAAACGTTATGCACGCTGAACCAGGGAATGAAATGCCGCAGGAGACACGGCTGCCACAGACCATCAAGGGCCTAAAACGCCAAGCCACCAAAATTAAGAAAGAGCGTGGCATTCGCCACGCGGCAGCCTTGGAGATCGTCGCTCAAAGCATGGGCTACAGCAGCTACAAGGCGGCACTGAATGAATTGGGAGACTCGGCGCTCGAGCAGAACCTGTAGATCCCAGTAGCTTGTATTCCAACTTCTAATAACGATGCCCCGGCCGCAGCGCTAGACTGCCCGGGGTGCTCCAGCTTACAGAGGGCTAGCAATGAACTCCCGATCGGACAACGTCCTGGTATTCACTGACCTGCAGCGCATAACCGGCTATCAACGCCGGTCCGATGTCGAGCGGTCACTGATCGACCAGGGCGTTCGCCTATTCCGTGGCCGCACCGGACCTTGGACAACATTGGACCTTATCAACCAGGCCGCCGGCATGAAGCCAGCGGCACCAGCTCGATACGACGCTGACATCCTATGAGGAAAGCACGGAAGCGGAAGCACAATCCGCATATTCCCGCCCATATCGACCAGGCCGCTCTCCCAGCGGCCGTTTACTTTGACCACCGAAAAGGTCGGGTCTGGTACACGTTGCACTACGACGAAACGGGAAAACAACGCCGGCGCAACATCGCGCCGGCCGACGTCTCTCTGGCCGAACTGCACCAGATCATGGACGAGGCGTCCAACGTCGACCGTGGAACGCTTCGCTACGTTTGTAGCCAGTTTCATGAGAGCGATCGTTACAAGAAGCTCAGCCCCAAAACTCACGATGATTACTGCTATTCGCGTGATGTTCTACTGACCTTACCCACAAAGCTGGGCAAGCCCTTGGGAGACTTGGCCGTCCGGAAATTCACTTCTGCCCTAGTGCAGCGCATCGTCGATCGACTTGCAGACGAGGGGACCCCGTCCAAGGCAGCGCACGCGCTTCGTTACTTGCGGCGCGTTCTGCAGTGGGGGCGCAACCGTGGCTTCCTGGAAGTGAACCCCGCGCTGGGTATCGAAGCCCCAGTGGAACGAAAGCAGCGCCGACTTCCAAACCATCAGGTCATGGACACGCTGATCGATCGGGCCATTGCTCGCGGCCTGCTGATACGCGGCGAGAAAGGCGGCTGCCCCGAATACCTCGGTTACGTCATGGAGCTGGCCTATCTCTGCAGGCTGCGCGGAATCGAAGTCGTTACCCTGACCGACGCAAACGAGCTGGAAAGCGGGATCCTCACCAACCGTCGGAAGGGAAGTCGAGACAACATCGTTCGCTGGACGCCACGCCTGCGCAAAGCTTGGGACCACGCGAAAGCCTATCGGGCCAAGGTCTGGGCCAAACGCAAGACCGCTATACCGATCGCACCGTCACGTCGGAACATCATCGTGGCCAGCCACGGTGGACCGCTCCGCAAGTCCAGCCTGGATACGGCATGGCAAAGATTCATTACCTTGGCTCTCGTCGACGAGGTGATCACACCGGAGCAAAGGTTCGCCCTTCACGACCTGAAACGACGTGGCATCACCGACACGGCCGGCACTCGTGCTGATAAGCAAGAGGCCAGCGGCCACCGCGATCCGAAGATGATGGACGTCTACGACCACAGTATCCCCACCGTCTCCCCTTCTGCTGACTGAGCAAATCGGACGTAACAAGCGACCCAAGGCCCGCTATCTACGCGGGCTTTGGCGCGTCTGGACGTAACAAGGAATCACGTAAGTGCTTGATTTGTATGCTTGAAGCACCTTCCTTGTAATCAGTAGGTCCCGGGTTCGACTCCTGGTGCCGGCACCATACAAAACAAAGCCCCTGCAGAAATGCAGGGGCTTTGTTGTTTCAGGAACGTCCACATTACGTCCACACTGCCTCAAGGCTGTGAAGTCCCAAATCGTCATTAATCCGGACGACTCGTCACCGAGGGACGTGCTTCTGCCAGTGCGGGTCGCAGCACCTCGTTTACACATACAGCTTTACCGGCCTTCATCTGACGTACAGATTCCAGCAAGTCCTTCCGGAATTGTTCCAATTCTTTGAGCATTAATGAGTTTTCTCATTCGGTTGCTCAGGTCGGCTACGAGCAGGCTGCCGAATAAGATCGCGCTTCAAACCTGACTGATTTCAAACACAAACGAAATCCTGCGTTGACTCGCACTCCACACATAACGCAGATGTTTGCCCTGCTTCGGAATCGACACCGCTGGCGGCCGGAACGCAGCGACACATTCGTGGCCCGGCAAACGCACGCTGTTGTAGAGCATTCCCCACGATTCAGACTCGCGCAGTTGTCGGGCAAACGCCTGTGACGGACCATAGGCTTCCGGATCGGGTTGATGCAAATGTGCAAAACCATCACGGACATCGTGCAGCGGCTTAACCACCCGATTGACGTAAGTCCGCATGGTCAACTCAAGGTCCGCTTCGTGGGTGGCTGCGAGGAAACGCTCCTGGTGATAGCAGGTTTCGGCGATGGCCGCGGCCTGGCTGCTGGCGGCGTAGTAGACGCCGAAGGTGCCATCGGTGAAGCGGCTGCTTTTGCCGATGTGGGTAAACGCCGCCATCACCGGGGTTGAACCGGGGCCGGAGAGCCGGTCTTCGGGGCGCACACGGGCGAGGACGCCGGCCTGCTCGATCAGGCGATCATTGGTCAGTGCTTCCAGCGCGTAGGCGACTTCCAGGTCTTCGGGGTCGAGCACGTCTTCGAACAACGCAATCGGCGGGAAGCTGCTGTTGACGATCCGGTAGGCCTTGGGCCATTGCGGCTCAGCCAGCGGCGGGGCCTTCAACCGCGCACCCCGTCGAGGTAGCGGCGCACGTCGGCGATGTCGACCACCCTCCCCGCCAGCATGTAATCCAGCGCGGTCCGGCCATTGAATGGCGCAGCCGTGTTGGGGCTGCTGACCCACGTATAAGCACGCTCGCGACTGTTGCTGAAGATGATGCTCAAGGCCTTGTGAATGCCCATCAGATACGAGATGCGCTCCAGCGTGTCGTGCGGCAGGCGAATGTTCGGCGGCAGGTGTTTGTACTTGTAGAACGTGGTGTTGCCGACGCCGCCCAGCAAAGTGCGCTGCTGTTCGGCGTTGCAACCCCAGCGCTCCATGAGATTGAAGAAAAACTTCAGCGCGACGCGCCCGGCTTCGGGGACGTCGAGTTGTTCACGCGGGGTGAGGGCTGGGGATGAGGTAGGCATGGTCGTCCTTCTAAGCGGGTCCGCAAGATGAGCGTAGTACACATATGAATTTTTTACATGAAATTATTCGTATACGAATAAACGCCTAAGAATTTCCAAGTTGACACGTTAATGTTCCGTGGCAGAGGATCTGCCTCAAGAGCGCGAAACCGAGTGCCATCAGGTGGCGATAGTCGGCGTTAGGAACCCCGTTGATGACCTGAAGATCAGCGCTCGGGTGAGACCTCTACCCTTGTTCAAGGGAGCAAAAAGCCGACAGCAATGTCGGTTTTTTATTGCCTGGTTTATTTGAGCATTTCGCTTGCCTAGTCGAAGTGCTGGCGAATTTTGCCTATGTGCATTCACATGCGGACGCTCTTCAGCGCCCCGTGAATGGCGGCTCTAGAGTCGCAACAAACTGGTGAAGACGAAATTGGAAAGCATCCCTGATGCTAAGGGCACTCGCGCTCAAAGCTGAAAAATATGCGCATATCTCGCCGGGGAAATTACAGGAGCCATAAGCCGTTTCTCCTCGAAAAACCCTCCCAGCGCACCAAAACCACGCACTTTTCTTGACCCCAATCACCCTCACGTCATCAAAAATCCCGATCCTGTGTCAGCTTCCAGCCATCGGCAGGGACATCAATTCGCTACTAAACCCGCGACAACTATGCTCAGGTGCTGGAATATAGCCGGCATATGACGCCGGACCGGCAGTCTCGTAAACAACAATACCCAGCCCACTTCAGAGGGCATTACCCATGGATAGCAGAACCTTACGCAACCTCATGCGCATCGTGCAGACCGGCTCGTTGTCGGCCGCAGCCGAGCATTCGTGCCTGACTGTGCAGGCCCTGGCCGCGCAGTTGAACAAGGTCGAAGAGCAGTTCGGTTTCCGCTTGTTTCGACGTTCCAACAAAGGGCTGACGCTGACGCCGCAAGGCACGGAGCTGACGCCCTACATGGACAAAGTGCTGATTGCCACGCGACAGATGGAAGAAAAGGTCGAGGCGCTCAAGGTACCCGGCCAGCGCACATTGAAGGTTGCGTTGAACAACACGTTGTCGTCTGACTTCAACCGGCGAATGATCGGACGCCTGATTGAGGTGTTTCCCGATTACCAGATGGAATTCAGCTACGCCGAGTCGATGGAAAACCTCAGCAAGCTGAAGAATGAGGACTTTGACCTCGCGGTGCTGATCGGCCCGCAGCGGCCGGGTTTGCCGAGCATTGTTTTGCCGGATGTGCAGGTGCAGGTGGTCGGTGCCCATTGCGGGCAGGAAAACGATCCACTGACGTTGCTGGGCAACAAGTTTCAGGTGCGTCCTGCGGAAGATTGTCCGTATTCCCACAGCTTCCTGCGTTTTCTCGACGCCGGACTGGGCAATCACGAGAACGGTCAGCGCATGGTTTATTCCTGCAGCGAGACCCTGACGCTGTCGTTGATCACGCAGATGGACGCAGTCGGCATGGTGTCGCGTGAGGCCGCGCAAAAGAACGGCCTGACGATCTTCCCCGGTTTCGAGGATTTTCTCGAAGTGCGTCTGGCGGTGAACAACCCTAACCTGTCAGGGCAGGCCCTGAACGACGTGGTCGATCTGCCGCTACATGAACGAGCCGAGCGCAATGTACGCAGCCGTCCCAACCGCCACACTGAGAAAGAGGTTTTTGCTGAAATACGCACATAACAACGTCGGAATGGCTGCATAAAATTCCGGGCGATCGAGCTGTAGGTGCTGATCCTTGATCAACAAGGGTGTCAGGCTGATCGCAGCGACGATCGCCACCGGCAGGTATTCCAGCGCCCGCGCAACGAATGGCGGCCAGTGCTCGGTGTTGACTTGCAGCGGCAGCGCGCGTGGCAGGAAGGTCACGGCCATCATCAGCGCGACCACCAGGATCAGGAACGTTTGGTCAGGCATACACCCACTCCGCAGCCCACAAACGTGGCGATGAAAACGTTGAACGGCGAGCTGCCAACCAGGCTCAGAGCGCCCATGCAGACCACAGCGGCCAGGGCGGCGATGAGTTTGTTGCGGGTGTTGCACAGCGACACGAGCACGTAGAGCATCATCGCGGTCAGTGCGTAATCGAGCTGATATTTGATCAGGTGCGACGCATATTGCGCGCAGACGGCGCCCAACAATCCGCCCAGCACCCATGAGGTGTGGCAGAACAGGTTGAAGCCGATCAGGTAACGGATGTTGACCGGCGCGCCGGTGCCCAGTTTGACGCTGTGAAACGCGAAGGATTCGTCGGTCAGTCCACCGGCGTAGGCCCAGCGTTCCATGCGGCTCAGGCCCAATGCGCGCAGGGCCTTGGCCATGTACACCGACATCAGCATGTGCCGCGCATTGATCAGGAAGGTAGTCAGCACGATGGTGGTCAGCGACGCACCACTGGAGATCAGCGCCAGTGCGGCGAATTGCGAAGCGCCGGCGTAGACGAACAAGCACATCGCCACCGGCAGCCACATCGGCAGCCCGGCATTGACCGCCATCAGCCCGAACACGAACGACACCGTGAAGTAACCGGCCACCACCGGGCTGGCTTCGGCAAACGTGCGCGATGGCTGATGGGCAGCCATCAGCGGCGCACTGCCGGACGTTTCATTCATAGATCCCTCTCAAATGTCCGCTCGCCGTGGGGTTCGCAAAAACCCTGGGCAGTCCAGAATCGCTTGCCCGCGAGGTTAGCATCGTCGACGAACAGAAACATCCGTAATACACCGACCCGTTTCATGTCGGACGACGCCGCTTCCACCAGCCGCTGGCCGACGCCCTGGCTGCGATAGCGTGGGCTGACCGCCAAGTGGTTGATGGTGCCGCGACTGCCGAGCATGCCGCCGAGCACCGCACCGACGATTTCGCCCGCGACGTCGAAGGCCAGATAGGCGGTGGTGGTCTTCTGGATCAACACACCGCGCAGGCATTTGGCATCTTGCCACTCACAGAAGGACACTTCGTCGAACTGGCGGAAGAAGCGCTCCATGCGCTGCGCGTCTTTGGCGGTGGCACGTCGCAGCACCACCGGCGTCGAGCACTCGACGCCGTCGATTGGGGTGATCTGATTAGCGAACAATGTCGAAAGCGGTCCCGGGCCGCGAGAAGGAAATCGCCAGAATCTGCCGGTACGCCATGGCATGCGTGTGGGTGTTGCGCGCGGGGGTCACGTAGTGGCGCATGTCGCGGTCAAGGAAGTAGGTGGTGTCGAGAATTTCCTGGTAGGTGGTCGACGCCAATTGATGCTCGTGGATATCGTAAAGACGACTTTCCGCGCCCTCGACATTGTTGCGCCCCCAAAAGTGCACGCCGCTGAACGGATAACCGTCGCAGTGAATCCCTTCCGGGGTGATTTCCAGTTGCTTGCCGGGTTTGATCTCGATGCGGATCTGATGGATCTGGCACTGCCAGATTTCATCGTGCAGTTCTTCCGGCAGCACGCTTTTGTACACTTCAAAATCGGTGTCGATCAGGCTGCGCATCACCGGCGAAGTGATCACTTCATCGGAGAAGTCCTGAAAATGCCGCACAACACCGCCCACGTAGGCGTTGTTCTCCTTCGACTGCACGTAGGCGCGATGCTCGAGTTGCTTGAGCTCACGTGTTTTCGGGTTGTATTCAAAGTCGCTGTAACGACGGTAACGCATGCCGGCTTCGGCCTGACCGTAATAACTGTCTGGCTCCATGTTTTCCCAACTTTTGGTCAGTCTGACGAAGTCGGCAAAATGACCGTAGAGATTGAAGTCACCACCCTGGACGTTGACATATTTGTCGCGCCGTAGCGATTCGCCCACTTCTCTGTTCAAAACGATCATTACCAAATTCTCCGCTGCGTTGAGCGGCCTAATCTATTAGGTGGAGAATTTGCGTCCATGAGAAAGAATTTCAGGCATTTAAAGCCCCGTTTGAAACAGTACTTGAAGGCGCTTGAAAACCACTTTCAGGTGACAAAAACACGGGTTTTTTCCAGTTTTCGCAGAAAAGTCTTCGAAAAAAAACCCCGAGCCAGTCGGGGTTTTCTCATGTTTCTTACACCGGATCGTTCATCAGAAGATGTTGATCGGGTAGTCCACGAATACACGCAGCTCGTTGCCGCTGACGTTGTACTCGCTGGATTTCTGCGACACGCGCAGGATCGAGCTGCGCAATTTCACGCTCAAGTCTTTCGCCGGACCACTTTGTACGACGTATTTGACCTGGTTGAAAATCTCGCGCTCGGTGCCGCCTTCGCTGGTGGAGGTGGTGATGTTGTCGCCACGCACATAAGCGAAGTTATAACTCAGACCCGGTACGCCGAATGCGCCGAAGTCCAGGCCGTAACCCAACTGCCAGCTGCGCTCGTCTTCAGCGTTGAAGTCCGACCAGTAGGAGTTGGCCAGGTAGATGGTGTTGCCACCGTCACCGACACGACCTTGCTCTTTCTGATAGCCGCCGTAGGCGTAGCCCAGGTTGCTGTCGCCGGTGGAGCGCTGATGCGCCACGGTGAACGAGTGCGGGCCGGTGGCGAACGTTGCTGCCAGGCTCCAGATCTTGTTGTCATCACCGGTAGCGCCACTTTCGCGGACGTAAGAGTCGTCCAGCTTGGTGCGATAGCCGTTGAAGTCCAGGGTCAGGGACTGATCCTTGTCGATCGGGAACACGTAGTTGGCGTTCACGTATTGCTTCTTCAGCACGTCTTCGACGTCGGAAGCGTACAGCGCCGCCTTGAATTGTTCGGTGAACTGATAGCTGCCGCCCAACACGTTGATCGCCTTCAGACCACCGCTGTCACGGCCTTCAGCGCTTTTGCGCGACTCGGCAGTGAAACGACCGGCGTCCAGTTGCAGGCCTTTGATCTCTTTGGAAGTGATCAAGGTACCGGTGTAGCTTTCCGGCAGCAGACGCGAATTGTCATAGTTCAGCACCGGCAGGGCTGGCATCTGGTCACCGTAGGTCAGCACAGTGTTGGACAGACGGAATTTGACCGCAGCGCCGCCCTTGGACAAGTCATTGGCAGGCTTGCCGCTGTCGCCACGTTTGAAGAAGTCGATACCGCCGGCACCGCTGCGATCTTCGCTGCGTTCCAGGTTCAGGGCGTACAGGCCGAAAGCATCGACACCCACGCCGATGGTGCCTTGGGTGAAGCCGGACGAGAACGTACCGATAGCCGCTTGGCCCCACTCGGATTTGTCCGCGTTGCCGTCTTTGTAATCACGGTTGATGTAGGCATTGCGCAGCAGCACTTTGAGGCTGCTGTCTTCTACAAAACCCTTGGACTCGGCCTGGCCGTCAGCCATGGCCTGTGTGGCACTCAACATCCCCAGTGCGATCAGACTGATTCGCTTGTTCAACATTTTGTTTTCCTTATTACGGGTTGAAACGCGCTGTGTCGAACGGCTGAAACGGCGCTATTGCACTCTTTTTTCACCCCGAAACAAAAAGACCCGCCCACGGTAAAACCGTGTCGGGCCCTTTTATTATTTTTGAGTCATGGCGGTTGGCCACAGGCGTTGGGCCGAATCGTAGCCGCGCCCTCAATAATGTGTCAATTTCAAGAATCGTCTTTAAATAGGTAAAAATCGTCTAAGAATCGTAAATTTTGCGATAGCGCATTGCTCGGAAATGCGCTTAACCAGTGAATCCGGCGCGATTACGCGCAGCCATCGAGATCGCATAGCGCAGGGGATTGAGCCGGCTCATCGGCCACAACCGCTTGCCCCAACCAATCAGCAAACGCCTGCGGTTTACCTAACCACGGGCTGATGTCGATCAAGGTGAATTGCCCGTCCTGCTCCAGCGCCAATGTCGGAAAGCCCTGGCCGCCGAGTCGGGCCAGCAACGCGCGACTGGCTTTTACCTGCGCCTGGGGATCAACGGACTTAAACACCGTCACGAAAGTTGTCTGTACGTAACCCATCTGCGCCGCGACATCGAACAGTACAGACTCATCGGCAATCCGCCGCCCCTCCACGTAATGAGCGGTCTGCAAACACCCGAGCATCTGCAAACCGCGACCGTCGATGGACTCTGCCGCCATTACCGCAGCGATGGGCGGCGTTGAATCGAACACCGCCGAGTGATCACGCAACAGACCTTCGAAATACGCTTCGCCAAACGGCTGACCGGTGTATTCGGCAATGCGCCGGTCGTGGGGCATGACGTAATCGCGCAGTTGCGGCGAAACACGCTGGCGATTCGCGCCGCTCATCATTCCGCCCGCATGGGCAACGACCGGCAGCACTTGCTGCGCCGCTTGCACCAGCGGTTTGGCGCCGTAGCACCAGCCGCACAACGGATCGTAAATGTAGTGAAGGATCATGAGAGAACTCCGGCAACCAAACGGGGAAAATCGATGGCGGCAGATTATCCCTGCGGGCCATTGGGGAAAAACGCCGGAATGGCTCTCAGACTGTTTCGCGAATCGGTCGAATGGGTTGCCTTGTTCGGCTACCGCTTCAAGCCCCCTCCCACAGGTTCAATGTTCGCCATGGTTTTCCATCGCGCATAAAAAAGCGCCGCCATCCCGGCAGCGCTTTTACCAATCCTTGTTGTTTTTCTTATCCTTGCATCACAGCCCACAACGCTTCCAGTTCGGCCTCGCTGAACAGGTCAGCGGGATAGCGCTCAATCATCATCCGGCGCGGATCAGGTTCCCTGATCTGACGCGTTCCATTGGACTTCAAAAAGTGCGCGACAATCTGGAGCGATTCGCCGTTTACGGCCATGGGATGCAAATTCCGCTCGCTGATTACGTTCACTTCGGCGTTCATTTCAGCGCTCTCTCCCCGTTCGTGAGCGGCTAAGTTATCCAAGGTATATGACAGAACTGTTGAAGTTCCCCCCCTCCCTAGTGCGCGGTATCCGATACAAGAGCTATGCCAAGGTTTCCGATTTGTCGACAGGCGGATACAAAGAAGCCCGCGGTCCAGCAGGACCGCGGGCTTCTTCGCACCCATCGCAAAAAACTTGCAGCCCGGGTGATTTATTAATCAACTCAGGCTGTTACGTCTCAACTCACTCTTTGTGCGGGGCTGGCTGCTGTTGGGTAAGGCAGTGGATATTGCCGCCGCCCAGTAACAATTCGCGGCCCGGCACCATCACCACTTCGTGCTGCGGGAACAGCTTCTGCAGGATTTCCCGCGCAGGCGCGTCCATCGGATCGTCGAAGCTCGGCGCGATGATGCCACCGTTGACGATCAGAAAGTTCACGTAGGAACCAGCCAGGCGCACGGAAGGGTTGCGTTCCTGGGTACCGTCCATCGGATCGACACCGGCGCACTCTTCTTCGGTCGCGTACAGCGGCCCTGGAATTGGCATCTTGTGCACCGTGAATGGGCGGCCCTTGGCGTCGGTGCTGCTTTGCAGCACGTTCATTGCGGCCTGGCAGCGCGGGTAATTCGGATCCTGCGGATCGTCGGTCCACGCCAGCAATACTTCGCCCGGGCGCACGTAGCAGCAGAAGTTATCCACATGGCCGTCGGTTTCGTCGTTGAACAGGCCATCCGGCAACCAGATGATCTTATCCGCCGACAGATTGTCACGCAGCACCGCTTCGATCTCTTCGCGACCCAGATGCGGATTGCGGTTGTGGTTGAGCAGGCACTCTTCGGTGGTGATCAGCGTGCCTTCACCGTCGACGTGAATCGAACCGCCTTCCAGCACAAAACCTTCGGTGCGATAACGTGGGCTGCGCTCGATTGCGAGGATCTTGCCACCGACCTGCGAATCACGGTTCCACGGCGAATACAGACCGCCTTCAAACCCGCCCCAGGCATTGAAATCCCAGTTCACACCGCGCACTTCGCCGCTGTTGTTGATGACGAAAGTCGGGCCGCTGTCGCGCACCCAGGCGTCATCGCTGGACATCTCGACCACCCGAATATTCGGTACATCGAGGCGTGCACGAGCGTTCTCGTACTGACCGGCCGACACGGCAACCGTCACCGGCTCGAACCGCGCGATGGCTTTGGCCACGGCCGCATGCGCGGCTTGCGCCGGCTTGCCACCCAGGCGCCAGTTGTCCGGACGCTCGGGCCAGATCATCCAGGTCTGGGTCTGCGGCGCCCACTCGGCCGGCATGTAGAAGCCATCGTCACGCGGGGTACTTTTCAAGGTGGTCATCGGATCAGGACTCCAGGGAACCGTCGAGGGGGTTGCGAAGCAATGGCGACTTTATAACCGATAAATATCGGCATTAAAAGCCAACAAACATCCAGAGATCTAAAATAAAACAACTATTATCGATATAAATCTGAATCTCTGTAGGAGCTGCCGCAGGCTGCGATCTTTTGATTTTGAAGAGCCAGATCAAAAGATCGCAGCCTGCAGCAGCTCCTGCAGGGGTCTGATTTAGAGGCCTTCCTCAAGTACCCGATCCAGCATGTCGACAAAGAAATCCACACTGCGCTGCGAGGTGACCATCGGCGGTTTGATCTTGAGAATGTTCAGGTCATCCCCGGTCGGCTGCATGAAGATCCCCAGCTCGCGCAGGCGATCGCACAACAGCGTGGTCTCCTCGGTGGCCGGCTCCAGCGTCTCGCGGTTGCGGATCAGCTCCACCCCCAGATAGAACCCGGAACCATGCACCGCGCCCACCAGCGGATGTTTATCGATCAAGGCTTCCAGGCGCGCCTTGAAATGCCCGCCCACCACCCGGGCGTTTTCCCAGAGCTTTTCTTCTTCCATCACATCCAGCACCGCCATGCCGATCTGGCAGCTCACCGGACTGCCGCCGGCCGACGAGAAGAAATAACCTTCAGCTTCCAGTGCCTCGGCGATTTCCCGACGCGTGATCACCGCGCCCAGCGGCTGACCGTTGCCCATGCCCTTGGCCATGCAGATGATGTCCGGCACCACGCCTTGCTCTTCGAAGCCCCAGAAGAAGTGGCCCATGCGCCCGTAACCGACCTGAACTTCATCGGCGATGCACACCCCGCCCGGGGCCCGCACCAGCGCATAGACCTGTTTCAGATAACCGGGCGGCAGGGAAATCCCGCCGGCGTTGCCGTACACCGGTTCACAGATGAAACCGGCCAATTGGCGCTCCTGCGCGGCGATATGCGCCAGTTGCGTTTCGACGCTGTGTACATAATCCGGCGCAGAATCCAGGCCACGGAATTCGCCACGATAGAGGTTCGGCGCAGTCACCGGATGTACCCAGTCCGGACGGCTTTCCAGCGCTCGCGGGTTGTCGGCAACCGACGTCGACACCGCATCGGCGCCGACCGTCCAGCCGTGATAGGCCTCCAGCACGCTGAGCATGTCGCGGCCGCCGCTGTAGGCCCACGCCAGCCGGATCGCCAAGTCGTTGGCCTCACTGCCGCTGTTGACCAGAAACACCCGGTCCATGCCTTCCGGCGCCAGTTTCAGCAAGCGTTCGGAAAACTCCGCCACCGCCGCATAGTTGAAACGCGAGTTGGTGTTGAGCAGCGACCACTGCCGCGCCGCCACCTGCGCCATGCGCGGATGACCATGACCGAGCACCGCGACGTTGTTGAGCATGTCGAGGTAGGAGCGACCCTGCATGTCGATCAGGTGATTGCGCCAGCCACGCTCGATGCGCGGCGGGTCGACGTAATAATGTTTTTGCGTGCGGGCGAAACTGGCGTCACGTCGTTCGAGCAGGGTTTTGGCGTCCAGCTCCGGTTCGGCATCGCAGGCCAGCCCCAGCAGCGTGGCTGGCGAAGGACACAACGCCTGCCATGCGACCGCGCGCGAAGGGCTGCAGAACAACGGCGCATCCAGCGACGCAACGCGGCTCAACTGCAC
>JABFPR010000061.1:0-19147 GCA_022817345.1 Neoscelio sp. ZL-2020
TCCCTTTCTGCGTCACATTCACATTGTTAAAATCGTGTACAAAAATGTAATCGAAATATAATCTGATCACAAATAAATAAATAAAGGCATTATTTATTTATTGACCCTGCTTAAAAAGTATTTACACCTATATATATATATATATATATATATAGTATAATGACATGTTAAGTACAAGTCTACTTAATAACTTATCATTAACAATATCTGCGACGGTGTAATGGTTCTAGCGTTTGCATTCTACGTTGGCACCCCAAGATCAAATCCCGCCGACTGTGATCTTGTTAACAACTGCATCGTTTTTAGCGATTATATAAAATATGTGTTTTCATACAGCGTTTATATAGCGAATGTACATAAACAAAGTAAATGAACCCTGTTTAATTAGATTAAAATGTTAATTAATAAAAAAATGTATTCTTGTAATGTGTGTATGATCAGTATGTATGAAATGCATACAATTTAAATAATGGATCTAAACAATATATACATACTAAATAAAACATTATAAAAAACATTCATTAGGAATGAATTATATTTACCAGAAATAAACACTTTTACTCAAATTTTGGTAATATTTTGTTGAACTAAGGCGTTAAATTAACTTCAATTTTGATTTGTTTTAAATAAACATATATTTAAATATATCCAATAAATTTACTTGAATTAAGTATTTTTATGTGTATCTTCTATATTATTTTTAAATTTAATTAATTATATAATTCGGTTAAATTTATTGTATTTGTTCGTTGATTCAATGTAAAAAATTATTTCACTTTATTTAATACTTAACCTAATTTAAATATATTTCACACTTAAATAGTTAATTTATATCAATTACCAATGTACTTAAAATAAGTAATAATCGAGTTATTTTTACTAGATGCTCAATCTGAAATCGGGTTGATTTAACTCGATTTTACTTGATTTAACGAAGTATTGTTTTCAGTGCAGTGAAGAAAAACAAATGGATTTTAAATTATTAAATATATTTGCATCAGCATTCATTAATACAATAATTTAAAAAATAATGCATTACAAGACTGAAACGTGTTAATAAATTTATAAAGTGATCATGTCTTCATATTATTATTTTTTGTTACTATTACAAATTACTGTTTTATGCTTTAAAACTGAGTTAGTTATTAAAATTGTATTTCTTTAACTTTTTTTGGAAAGCGATTAATTTAATTCAATAATTTAAAAATCTTCCTTGTTATGGCAATTCAAGATCATTTTTACAAATTAAAAAATGATCTTGATCCAATATTACAATTTCTATAAAATTTTGTAAAATATAATTTATATCATTTAACATAAAACTCCAAACATTTTAAAAACTAACGGATAAATTACAGTTTTTACAATGTTTTGTATAATAATTATTATACTATTAAATAGGATTTCTTTATTCGAGGAGTAGCTTCTTTAACCTGATTCACAGATGATAAAGTGTTAAATTCTTCGATATACTAAACAATATTTTATTTATTAATAAAATCACTTCAATTAAATAAAATATTGCTTAATGTCACAGTACAAATATTATTAAAATTTATTCAGGTATCTATAACTACTCTAAGTTTACTTTAAATTTCGTTTAATATTATATTCGTTTTAATTTAATATATTGATTATAATTTGAACCGTATTCTTATTTCCGTGACAACGATAGCTTAAAGTAAATTCACGCTTCTTCGCGATAATATTTTGATATTTATGGATTGTGGCGTTTATTGTCTGCGTTGTTCATGAATAAATCGGTCACCCCACGTTCGCGCATCTTATGTTATTATTTAAATATACTTTAAATATTACAGAAAACACGTGTTAGTTGCATACGGGAAATTTTCATAAAACATTAGCAATAAAATAAATTGAGAAACATTTTCTACGTTTCCTTTTTAAAATATAATAATGCAACATTTTTTAAATATGATAAATATTATGCAATATTTGTCAAATTTATATTATTAAGACGTTAATATGCTGTCATAGAAAAATAATTAAATGTATAAATATTTCAACTGTTTTATTTTAATTTTATAATATATTATTATCAATAGTATAAAAATTGAAATACGTATATATTTAATGACATTTTTTTCAAAATTGATTAAATTCAAATTAAGTAACCAAAGTATTGAAAAGTAAAACATTTTCTTATGCTAAGAAAAATGAAGCAATAATGAAGCAAAAATGAAAGAATAAATAAACAATCTCAAGTACCTTAAAATAAAAATATTATATTTCAAATAAATAAAATTGTTTTAAATAAAATTCTTTGCAAATTATCTTTATCAGCGGAATTTAAATATCAATAGTGGCGATTTAATCGAGTTTGATTTAGCTGAAAAGATTATTATTTTTAATATAATAGGTCGAAATAAGACTAGCACTTCTATCGGATGTTAGTTACATGCGTGAAATGTGCCTTACATAAAAGTGATAGAAAGTCGGACAGGGCTGTGTATATACAGGGCCATCGAGAAAAACCCAGAATTGTCTCCGATAGTTTGTATAGTGACCTTCCCGGATTTACCTTAACGGCCCTATATATAGTTTAAACAAATATATAAATATGTAGATGCAATTTTTATTTTTCTACACTAAATTTGTAATCAAATTCACGAAAATTACAGAACTGAAGCTACATTTATTGAACATCCCATATTATAACCGTTGATTTTATATCATATACGAAGATATACTCGTATTGTGAAATAAATATTAAATTATTAATAAAAAAACTGGAATATTCACTTCTATTTCTTCTTGGAATCAGTTATTTATGTTAATCTATACGATAGTTATGTTGAGACAATTATGAGACTTTATTCACATATATGACAAAATTACAAAGTTTCATCAATTTTTGTTGCCACTTTTCTTTTTGACTGTATATTAGAAGGCTGAAACTAAATAAAATGACTGTTACAAATCAACTCATTACAGTGTAACCTTTTAAAAGAAGTATAAAACAGTAATAACCCCACGACGTCGGGTGACGAACAAAAAATTACGAGAGGGGGTAAGGGTTAAGTTTCATGAAAGAACATTTTTAAACAAACACAAGGTTTATTTAACATTGTGTTAGTAAAATTGTACAATAACTTCAATATTATACAATATAATCTGAACCTTCTAATACCATTTACTCAACGTATAATTTATGGACATTATTGAAAAAACGTTTCTAATATCAGGATTTGCGGGGATAGAGAGAAAAGACGTGGAATATTGAAAGTCTAAAGAGAGAAATGTTGTAAAAAATGAGGGCTGAAAAATTGGGATGTTATTAGGGAAATATCGGAATTGCGCGGATATAAGCAGGAAATGGGAAAGTCAGAAGAAAATAAAAGGTGTCAAAGATGAGAAGAGATCATCTGCCAATGAAATAGGCATAACGGGGGACAGCGATCAGGAAAGACAGTTGGTTTATGAAATTAGAAAGAGTAGAGCAAAACTGTTGATAAGAAAAAGATTATGGAGGAATGGTTTAAGGTTAGTAAATGAGATATGTGGATCAATAATAATGTGGATATTGATAGAATTCGAAGACCAGATGAATAAAATGTAAGTAAGGGGAAACAAGAAAGTTTTTAGTTGACTGGTTTTGTAGAATTTTGTGAGATGATTTAAAGAAGAGCAGCGAAAGAAGGCAAGAAAGGGGAAGAAACTGACAGCAGCAGAATTAGAATAATGTGAAATAACAAGAAGAAACAATGGAGATGATAGAGTGGGTAAAATTGTGGAAACAGATTTAGAAGATGGATGGATGAGATTATGAACGAAGAGAAAAGTGTAATGAGTTGAAATGAGAACGCAGATCAATTCAATATCCTTTTCTTGAATGTAATTTCGTAAGATTCGTATACGACTAAATTTTTGGTTTGATATTTTTTTCCTTTCGCGTTTACGAAGAAGGAAAAATTCGATCTCAGAATTTAACCCGTACAATCTATTTTACGTAATTTCCGTACGAACTTCCGTATATTAAAGTAGAGATGTATGATCAACACTGATATCATGACGACGAGCTTCAAAAATTACACATTTTTATACAGTAGATTTTATAAAATGTACTATTTTGTTTGTCAGTTGCAGTATGAAAAATTTTGTAAGCAAAAGCTTAACATTGTAATGATACAGTTGTTTCTTGTTATTAAATGAATATGTTTTGAGTTATATAACATACAAACACAATATTTATACATGATAAACATTATATTTTAATATGAAACGTGTGCTCAACTATATTTATCGATTGTGATATATTTCGCGAGTAGACGATAATGTTTGATCGAACGAAATTCCCTTGATTGTTTAATATACATAATATAATTTATAATTATACGTAAATAAGTTGACAGTATTTTTTTATTAATTTTGAAGAATTTATTTTACTGAAATATGTAAAATATTACAGTAATATATCTAACTACCTTTCTGAGATACTTCGATATCTTTTCGCCATGTTCGTATGGTGTGACCCATCCTTGACTGGTGTTGCAATCCAGTGAATGCGTCGTGTTTGTTAATTGGCTGCTACCAGGAGATCCAATGCGTCTTGGACTGTTACGATCTGACTGTTTTTTCTTCAGAAACTTATTGAATGCTTCGATAAGTACAAATATAGCGTCATACATCAATGCTGCTTGAGCCTGTAATTACAATAATAATTATTATATATCTATATCTATATATTAAAACGGCATATTTATTTTTCATTATTAATTTGTCCAGAGATCAGATCGACTTATGTAATAAATAAGTTGAGTACTTTTAAGACGCATATTTTGAACGATAAACAAAGTATAATGTTTTAAGTGTACAAATTAATTCTCGGCCTTTTTAAATGAACATTAACATTTACTTATATGAAATAAAATTGCATTTTAATAAGCAAAGTCATATTCAGCATTTTATGGGTAGATTACAAATTCCCAGTCGGTAGAAGTACGGTGGTTTTGAGTCAATAAAGTTAGTAATGCAATTGTGAACCTTTGAATGTTTTGAAACGGGAATCCACTAAATGGTGTTGGAGATACTGGAACAAATAAAAATATAATAGGACTGAATACGCCGGGTGGGGCAACGTTTCTCAACGTTAATCAAGTGTGGTCTTGGTCACTCTTGTCATGTGTGGCCTTGCATTATCAAGCAGGAATTACGGTCGGTTTAGGTCCGTTGCCCGTCTTTTATGATCAATTTCGTCACTCAAACACTGAAGATGACATTTTATAACTCTCGTTAGTTTCGTGTTAGTTTCACCCTATTTAAACAATTCATAATATATAACATCTTTGAAATTTCACCAAATACACAAAAGGAGTTTTTTGATATGAATATTGGGTTTCGTGATCAATGTCGATGGTTCACTTGGATAAAACCGCGATTTTCGTATTCCGAATTGTCATAATATACCGACTTTTCATTACCATTTACTATTTTGTCCAGAACGTTCTTTCTTTTGAATTAGGATAACAAAGACAGAGCCGTATTGCAGCGTCTCGCTTTACTGTCGGCAGAGAGCACATGCGAAACCCAACGACTTTCTTTTTGAATTTTAGTCATCTTTTGCAACCGGATAGAAATGGATAGTTGGTAAATTGGTTACTCCTAGCTTTGCAATAATTTCTGATTGGGTGTGACATAGATCTTCCGTCAACAGTTGCTCGAAATTTTTATCTTCGAATTTTCTCGGTTGTTCAACACGTTCATCATCCAAGAGGTTAAAACTTCCATTCCGAAACTTCTGGAACCACTTTTTACACGTGCTGGAGAACATAGCACCTTCCTTTAATGCCTCACAAATCATTACTTTAGTCTTGGTGATTTTTTTACCTGGAATGCAAAAAGCAAATTGTGCCTCTAATATACTGCTGATCAGAAGTCGACGTCTCCACTGCCCTCACGGTGAATTTTGTATGATTATATCGGTTATATATTTCAGTTTTATGATCTATTATGTTGGTATCGTATAGCCTCAAACTTAGTAGGAATAAACTTTCGTTTTAATATATGCTATAATTAATTTAATATTAGGACCGAGATTTAAATTATACACTGAACATTTCAACAAAACATTAATTTCATCAAGGAAGTAGGGTGGCATAATTACTTGTTATGCAACAATATAATTTTTTAATTAGTTAATCAGAAGTAGAAAGGTAATTGACCATTTTGTTCTAATCTGGGCCTAATGTCCTTATGTTAGATACTGCTTAATTATATTTTAACATGGGACGTACAATTAAAAAACTGATGCAGTTTTGCAAATGCTTCTATTTATATTTACAATTAATATTTTTTATGCAAAGTTAAAAGTAGTCGGCGAAATATTTAACAATCATTCTTTTAAGAATCAAACTACAAGGAATATAATTGTATTGTAATAAAATGATGTATATAATTATATGATAGAATTAAAAAAAAATACAAATTATTGATATCCAATCTAGAATATTTTCGTTGCGCACATCAGATAACGTACAATTTATCAACAAGAGAATACGGCCCAAAAGGAAAATAAAACACTGCTACTAATGTCGAAAATTTACTACATTTATTTGTATCTCATGACGAAATAAAGAGAAACTGGATTACAGTACTTTCTTTAGCGTTATTATAATACATTGGAAAATATCCCACAAAATTAATTGATACTGTTGTTAAATAAAATTTTTAAAAATAAAGTAAGGCACTGCTAAGTACGATGAGTGCTTTAACTACGAGGGTGGGTCAATAAGTCTGTGACTTTTTGAATAAAACACAGGTTTTTCAACAAAAAGACTTTGTATTTTGTAACATAGTCTCCATTGAGCTCTATACACTTTGCCCAACGTTTTTCTAGATTTTGATTCCTTCCAAATAATAGGATTTGACGACGTCTTCAGATTTGGAAACAGGAAATAATCGCTGGGGGCTAAATCCGGAGAATATGGCGGATGTAGTAGTAGTTCTCATCTCAAATCATACAATTTTCCCATAGCGACTTCGCACATATGGACCTTTGCATTGTCCTCGTGGAAGAGCACTTTCTTCTTGGCCAAATGCGGTCGTTTTTTTTTTAAATCGTAGTTGAACCGGTCCAATAAGTTTGCATAATATTCGCCATTGATTGTTTTTCCCTTCCGGAAGTAATCAATGTGGATTACACCACATGTATCGCAAAAAACTGTCGCCATGACTTTGTTGACTGACAGACACACCTTGGCCTTCTTTGGTGCCGATTCGCCCCTAGAAACCTACTGTTTCGACTGCTGCTTGGTCTCCGGTGTGTTGTAGTGGATCCACGTTTCGTCCACGGTTACGAAACAGCGTAAAAAATCGTCCGGATTGCGGTTGGACAACGCCAAACACTCATTTGAAGTTGTCACATGCATCCTTTCATGGTCAATTGGAAGCAAACGCGGTACCCGTCTTATAGATTGTTTTCTCATACCCTAATGATCATGTAAAATCGAAACGACCGAGCCATGTGATATGGTCTCTACGATCTCGCGCACTTTCAATCTCCGATCGGCCAACACCAAATCGTGGATTTTTTCATTAGTTTCAGGTGTAGAGACCTCAATTGAGCGTTCAGAACATTCGGCATCACTCGTGCTTGTACGACCACAATAGAATGCAGTAAACCACTTTTTTACCATTGAAATCAATGGTGCGGAGTCCCTATAGTATTTATCAAACTTATCATTGGTTTTAGTGATGGTTTTCTTCCGCAAAATGTAATGCTTAATGAGCACACGAAATTCACTTTTCTCCATTTTCTTGAAAATTCACGCGGTTGTTTGATTTCAATGGCTGTCAAACACAAACTAAATGACGCAACTAGCTTAACCTTTGACTGTAATCCGTTGAAGGATGTTTGTTGACCAGAGTAGTATTACTTTACAAGTTAAGAGGCGGGAATTTCAAAAATTTCCCGCCTCACGAAGCCCAGTTCGTGCAATTTCTCCAATGCGACTATTGAGTTGTGGGACAATGCGTTGTCCTTGTGACTGTAAAAGGTAGTCCTGCAAAGCACTTTTTTGGGCGCTAATCAAATGGTCTAACAATACCACGTAATAGGCTCCTTTTATCGTTTTACCCTTTTCCAAGTCGTCGACCAGGATTATTTCTTGGAAACACAAAGAAAACAGTATTAATCACCACTTCAACCAATAAAACGATTTTCCCTTCTTCGGCGTAATTTTACCAACCATTGTCCACTGCGTTGACTGCTGCTTCAACTCATGTGTGTAGTGGTGGATCCAAGTTCAGCCACGGTCACGAATCGACACAAAAACTCTTGCGCATCGAACATCATCAAAGCCTGCATTGAAATGTGCTTTCGCGTGCATTTTTGGTCGACTATCAACAATCCTTTTTCCAACCTTTTTTCATATTCTTGAATTTTTCATACAAGATATTGTATACTTCATCAGTTGACTAATTTTTTCAATGATATCATTCAATCAGAACATGTCTTATGCGTACTCTAATATACAATGCCTCGCATCGTTGAAACTACATCGATCAGTAACATATATATGTTATAAGTTTTTTAACTTATTCTACAATTGTAGAGTTTATTAGAAGTATTCACAAATTGTTTTCAACATCCCCTCCCTATCTCATATAAAAGAACCATAATATAAAACACCTAATTTAATATAAAAGTTAATACTTCCAATAAAATCAAAATTACTTAATGATAACAATTTAGAAAGAATTAAATTTACAATATTCGTATTTAATCTAAACTTTACTGGACATGTAAAGTATTAGTAAAAATAAGAACTTACCTACATAATTATCAATATATAAATTAACAGTGTTTAAATAGTACAAATAGTTTCAGAAATCTATAGAAACTTCGTAAGATCAATTTTCGTCATTTAATAATTCAAAAATAAATTAATAATAAATAAATAATGTAAAACTATATATAATGAGAACATTGTGAAGAGGAGGTTTACGTAACCTTTTTCAAAAAATCGATTTTTTTTGCATTTTTTGACATATTGAAGTGTGTAGAATCTGCCCTTAAAGCGGTTTACCCGAATTCAAAAGGCAAATTTTTGTTTGTTGCCGGTTGACCAAAGTAATGCAACGTATCACTACGAGCACCGGTTTGCATTAATCAAAGCGCGCACCGGTTCGCTCGGGGATTTTGCCTTTTTGGCGGCTGCTACATACTTTCATATGCTTGTCCATAATAAAATTGACTTGAGCAATCACTAGATGGCGTTGTATGTCTATTTCATTGAGCAGCTGTCGGTAAATACACTGATACTGTTGACTAAGTAAGAGTACCTTATCAGTGCAGTTTAGTCTGTTTCACCGATACGTAAACAAATACACGTGCGCCGACAATGTTGTAAAATGCCGAGAAAACCGGGAAAAGACCGTCGCCAGTCTATAGAGTGGAAGAAAAATCTCCACGGAAACCAATTTACTGCAGAACATGATAAGTTAATCGCGAGCAAATCCGCGAAAAAGTTGAAGTTCAGTGATTATGATGACATCGAAATTGATCACGGAAATTCATACGTGAATCTGAACACCGGTGCTTTGGAGGAAACACGCAAAATTCGAACGAAAGTTTGAACGCGTGTGTGGAAATTGGCTCCCAAGCATTTGCTTTGCGGACTCCAGACTTTTTTGGCAGTGGGCGTCTTCAAGGAAAGCTATTTGTATGTTTTAAAGACCATGAACGTTATAGCAATAACGCCGGGGCTTTACGCATCGCAGTTCTCCAAAAACACCGACGCGCTTCGGATTCGAGCGGCGGAAAACAAGCTGTCTCCAGCGGCAAGAGCAGCTATAGAAGAACGCAAGATGGCCCAAATGCAGCAGAACGCATTCTACGAAGAACAGGAAGGATTTCTGTATGACCCCGGAATAACAGAATGACCGTAAGTATCATAATAATGCATTTATATATAGTCAAAATTTCAACCGCGTTTTTTTCGAAGCCACTTTTTTTTTATCGCGCGGTAAGATAACTCAACAACAAATAAACCGTTTTTGATTTACTCTTGCTTAAATTATAGCTGACTAAATTCTCTAGAAGTTGTGCCACTTTCAAGCAAATCCATCAATAATAAATATTTGTAATAGCCCGCCAAAGTCGAAAAAATCGATGAAAAAACGCGCTTTTGTTCGAATGGCCGCCATTTTGTTAATTATTGGCCGAATGACTTGGAACTGGCACAACTCTTAGTAATCTTGTATACTTTAAGTTTCTCAACTCAAATTTCATTACATATGACAAGGGCGACCCCGAGATTACCGCGCGAAAGGAGGATCACGTCGTGCACGCAGGTTGTTCGGCCTCAATAACTACGCACTGCATCAATATTTTGCACTAAGAAAATACATAAATATAGCCGAAGGCACAGTAAACAAGTTGGTAAAAACCCGGCATCAATATCTTCAACGCAGCCCGAGAAAAAAAATTTCAAATAACTTTCCTTAAGGTAATTTGTCAGATATAAAGTTACAGACTAGTGTCTTTTGAAATAAAAGTAATATTGATTCATATTTTAATGTATAAAGCATAGATTTCAATTCTTGCATCATGGGAAAATATTGAGGACTATAAAAACATAATTTTGAAAGAGAAATGTTCATGTATAAAGAAAACTAGTTTTATTCTCACTTCAGAAACGAGTTTTCTTTATATACTATATGAACATTTCTATTACAAAATATTGTTTCTACAGTCAATAATATTCTCCCATGATGCATGTATCGAAATCTGCCCATTAAACGTTAAAATAATAATCAATATTATTTTTACTCCAAAAGACACTAGTCCATGACTTTAGATCTGACAAATCACCTTAAAATTATACATTTTATACGTATCTTTCTCATTGACTATCAAAATTATATGAACAAAAAATATATTGTTGTAAATGTTTTGGTTAACGTACTATTGATGAATATTCAGGGTGTCCAAAAAGTTTGAAAACAGTCGAATATTTAGCAAAACAAGCATTTAAATAAACAAGTGTTAAGAAGAGGAGTTTAATATTTGTGTAGGGGTAATTAAATGCTAACAATATTATGTCGTCTTCTGCTCTGCCCTTCTGGGTGGAGCGGGGACAACTTCAAAATCTTAAATGGAAACCAGCAATTTTATCTATTTCTGGACTCTTGCTGAAAAATAGTAAACTTTGATTCCATTTATTTCTTAAAAATTATGGTGACTTTATAAACAAAACAGAAAGAAAATAAAAAATAAAAAAATAAAAAAAAATAAAAAAACTGTTCATAACTTTGAAAACTATAATTTTACAAATAAATCTCATAAATAAAAGTTTCTTGTTTTTTTAATAGAGAATCGAAAAATGCACAAAAAAATTAAAGGAATTTCACTTGAAGTTTTACAGTTGCCCCTCATTTCACCCAGAAAATAAACCAGGGGTGGTATTCCGTTGTTCCTTTACTTAACAATAATTTACCTTTAATTTTCCATCTTTTACTATTACACGCGTTTAACATATGGTAATAAAAGATAGGAAATATAAAGTTAAAGTTAAGTAAAGAAGAAACAGAATGCCACTCCAGGAGAGGTAACCATATTATGATAGTCTTTAAAAGTTGTAAACGAAACAATTGGTTAAAATTATAATTAGAAACTGCTCATAACATTGGAAAATATAATTTTACACACAAATTGGAACAATAAAAGTTTCATATTTTTTAATATACTTTTTAATTATATTATTAATAATATAAAAGAGCAACTGCAAAACTTGAAGTGGAAATCATTCAATTTTTTGCATTTTTCGATTATCTATTAAAAAATAAGAAAGTTTTATTCATGACATTTTTCTAAAAAATTATGAATAAAAAGTTATGAACAGTTTTTAATTATAATTTTAACCGTTTGTTTCGTTTATAACTTTTAAAAACTATCTTATTTTTAAAAAATTAGTTGAATAATGGTTCATTATTTTTCAACGAAGAATTTAAATATAATCAATTAAGATTCTAAAGTTATCTTCCACCAAACCAGAAGGGTTGGGGTACAAGTAGCGATTTCATTTTGTTAGCATTCAATAGCGCGCTAGAAGATATCAAACATTTATTTTTCACAAGTTTTTATGTAAATACTAACTTTGCAAGATAATAAATAAAAGATCGTATCCGAACTTATTTCACATTTTGTATGTCTTTGAACTTGTCAATATTTGATTGCGAAATAATATTGTTATCATTAATTTTGATGTGAATCATTTCAGATATTAATCGTTTATGTAAATTTATTTCTCTATCATTAATTACTACATTATTCCATTTAAAATTGTGATTTAATAATAAGATATGTGATTACATTATGATATTTTGGATTTAGATTAATATTCTTTCTGTGATCATCGATTCTAGTACCCATTGATCTTTTCGATTTGTTGCAATATTCACAATTTATTTGATAAACAATATTCATATTCTTTTCAGTAAATTGAATAATTCAGTAAATTGAAACAATGCACTTCCAAGTCATGTATAAATAAATATGCTCATATACTGGATGATCGTGCTTCATTAGGAGTTCCAAACTTTTGTTTATAACATTTATCGTCAAAGGTAAAAAACGTAAAGATAATAATAATTTTAGACCTATTTGAAATTCATTCCAAGGAATGTAATTTTTGTTCTATGTAGTAATAAAGAGGTTACATTAAACGAAACCATTGCATAATCTTTAGAAACTAATCAATTTTTTTATAATTTCTCTGTTTATTTAATTAACTTGTGTAAGTTCAGGAATTGAATTATAAAAACTGTGATGTGACGTTCCGGAATCTTTTATCTTGTTTCAGATCGTTATCTTTCCTGTTAATTTTGACACGGGTTTATTATTTTATATTAAAAAATTAACATGATTCGTAAAATGATTGAGAAAATGTATAATTTTATACGAGGATCTCCTTTAAAGTTTTTATAAAAACAATAATAGAAAATCATTTTTTGGTACAAATCGTTTTATTGTTTCTCAAAATATTGGCCTTTAAGATTTATACACTTCTGAATGCATTAGAACCAATTCTCGAAACATTGTTTCCGCTCTGAAGTTAGTACCTCAAAAACATGGTTTTGGAAGGTTCAACAGTTTGTTGAGGTGATAAAAATCGCTGTCCACGTATTTTTTGTTTGACAATCGGAATCAAAATGAAGTCAATGGACGCGACCAATGGCGTTTGAGGCAGCGAGGATCATCGATGCCTCAAACGTGCACCGAGGGACTGGTATGAGGCGAGGGTAGCAACAGTGGTGGATTCGAAAACGTTCAGGTTATCTTTTGAAGAAACTTTCATTTACACACGAATCAAGACTGAGATGTGGCGTGAGATGATGGCCAGAATTTACGGTACTCAGGAATCAGTCGTGGACTATTTTCACCACAAAGTGAAACTGTGTAAGATTCTAGAATTGGACGACGCAGAAATACGCAAGCAAGTAGTTATCGGTCTTAGATCGAAATGATTCAATGATTTTGTTTGAAGAAAAACTTTTATTGACCTAGATCATGTACTGAGGGCCATTGAAGAGTACGAGTGGGATGAACGAGAACTACGAGATCTCTTTGGTTCACGGCAGTCAACGGGGCAGACATCTAGGACATCTAGTTCGGGAGATCAGAAAAAGGAGACAACGAAATCATTTTTATCCGAGAACCGTCAACGGCTACCAGTTAAGTTGGAGCAGCAACAAACAGGACAACGAGGGAGCATGACTGAAACAGTGTTTAAGTGCTTTAATTGTGGCGAGGCCGGACATATGTCGAGAAATTGTCTAAGGTCTAAACGCGAGTTTAAATGCTTCAAGTGCGTAGGTGTCGGTCATGTGGCTAAAAGATGTAATAAGCTAATGAATCATTTGAAGACAGTGTGAACATTGTGCGTGGGTATGAGAATGAATATGCTGGTATGAAATTTTGACGAGAGATCCATGTGGGAGGAAAGAAAATGTTAGCGCAAATTGATATGGGCGCATCAGTGAACACTATAAAAGCGACGTTGGTTTTGCTAGTAGGTTTCGAGGTTAATGGAAATCAAAGTAAATTAGAAGGGTTTGGAAATCAGATTGTTCTTTCCCCGAGATCAGTGACAGAAATAATAAGTTTTAAACAGTTAGAATCACGCAAGTTAACGTTTAAAATTGTTCCTGATGATGCTCAGCAAACTCATATCATTTTGGGCAGACCTTTCCCTGAGGCGTTGGATCTTGCGTATACAAGAGTTGGACATAACCTATCTTTTTCACAAATTGATGTCAGTGCATTGTGTGAATTGAGTGAGTAAAATATTAAACCAATATATGTCGACGATGTAGAGATCAGAAGAGATGAAATTAAATTTGTAAATGTTTTGACAGAATCCGAAGACAATGAACTACCACTTCGTAATGAGACAAACTAGGACTTAATTGTCAAACGTGGAAAATATATTAATGAGCAGATATTCAAAGTTGATAAGATATCAGAGGTGGGAGTCAGGATCGATTCAATTGCTGAATCTGAGGTCATTGTGGACAGTTCTGTCTCTCAGGAACAGAAACAAGAGATAATAAAAATATTAAACGAGTATAAACAATGCGTTGCGAAAAATATTCTCGAGTTGGGTAAAACTAATGTAACTCAGATGAACATTGAGGTAAACGAATGTCCGAAACCGGTAACTGCGAAACCATATAAAATGAATGCTAGAGATCGTGCTGATTTAAATGATATAACCAACGATTTTAAAAGGGGAGATATGATATCTGAAACGGAGTCTGAGTATGCCAGTCCGGCATTTATTGTGTGGAAAAAAGATGAATCTGCGTGAATGGTATTTGATTATCGTCTGCTCAATAAGATCACGAAAACTATCAATTATCCGATTCCTGATTTTGATCGGTTGCTGGAAGGGCTGTCGAACACAAAATATTTTATTACACTTGACTTGGTGCAAGGTTATTTGCAGGTCTCACGTATAGAATCTGCAAATGACAAAACTGCTTTCATTACTGAGGACCAGACAGGTCAGTTTGAAAGAACGATGTTTGAGCTAACCAATGCACCGAAGGTTTTTGCAAAATTAAGGGGTAAGGTGTTGAGACCAGTACAAAGGAAGGGAGCAGTGTTTAATTTGTTTGATGACACGTGCATTTATGCGGAAACTTGGACAGAATTGATGAATAATTTGATTAAAGTTTTGTAGGCTCTCAAAGATGCTGGATTAACCCTTAATTTAGCAAAGTGTCGTTTCGGAATAAAGGACGTTGAGTATTTGGGATATATTTTGGGAGAAGGATATATTCAGCCCGGTGAGAAGAATTTTCAGGCAATAAGTAATTTTCCGCGACCAACTTACGCGCACCAAGTTGAACGATTTTTGGGATTAGCAGGATTTTTCAGGCGATTCATTCCTGAATTTGCAAGGTTACCTGCACCAATATCAGGATTGCTGAGAAATAGAGCAAAGTATAAATGGACTGAGTTGCAAGAACAAGGTTTTCAAATGATAAAGGATAAATTGACCAAAATACCGACCTTGAAAGTTTATAATTCCAAAGCATGGACAACTGAACTCCATACGGATGCTTCGAGCGTGGGACTTGCGGCAATACTGTTGCAAGCCTACAAGGAAGGAGATAAACTGAAGCTGATCTAAGCAATAATCAGGACGACGACACCAATTGAGGTAAGATATCACTCAAGTCGATTGGAACTGATGGCCATTGTGTGGGCAGTGAAGAGGTTGGAAAACGACTTCACTGCCCAAACGCGCGTGGAAAACAACTAATCCACAGATGGCCAGATGGGTGAGCGAATTAGCTGAGTATTCTTTTGAAGTTAAACATTAGCCTGGAGTAAAGATGCAACATGCGGATGCATTGTCAAGAGTACCGATTAAAGAACAGGAAAATTCCAAGGAAACCGCCACGATCGTGAGTGTGGACACCCGAGAAGATGAGATTTTATTATTTCAAAGAAGTGATTCATTGTTAAAGGACAAGATTAAAATTATGAATAGGACAGAGGGAGAGAGAACCCCTGAGACAGAGCCATAATCGAAGTCTATATTTTGAGAAATGGTTTACTTTATAAGCAATGTAAGAAGGATGAGGAAATGTGTGAGCTATACGTTGTACCGAAGAAGATGAGGAAGGTGATCGTAATGAAATACCATGACTTTGGACATCGTTTTAGACTGGAGAAAACTTTTGCAAGGATACGTCAACATTATTATTTTCCCAGTATGCGAAGCTACATTAAGGTGCACATTAGAAACTTCCTGGACTGCATCCTTGCTAAAACTAAGTCGGGAAAAGGCGAAAGAGGATTGAACCCTGTGGAACTAGGAAAACGACCGTTTGAGATAATTCAGGTGGATCATATTGAACCATTTGTTACCGAAGCAAAGAAGAATAACTTTATAATGGTAATAATGGACAATCTTACGCAATTTACTCGATTGAAGGCTGTACGAAGTGTAGATGCACGAACCACAATTAAAGCACTGGAGGAGTTTTTCTTTGTATTTGGAGTACCGCAACGACTATTATCAGATAGAGGGACTGGATTCACAGTCGAAATTTTCCAAAACATTTTGAGGAAGCATGGCGTTCGCCATTCGTTGATTTCCGCACGACACCCTCTAGCGAACGGCTTGGTGGAGCGAATGAACCGAACCATCCTTCCAATTTTGCGAACTAGCGTTGATGAAAAGCAACAGTATTGGGACAAACAACTCCGGCAACAACGGAAAAGGCACCGTTTGAGAGTATTATTGGTTATCTTCCGAGGTATAAGGACGGTTTAACGAGGGAATTGACTTTAACCAGTGAAACCTATAGATGTCCAACTGAGATACAAGAGGTAATAAGATAAACAATAGTGTCAAACCAAGAGATCATGAAAAACGATATGATGTCAACCGGAATCTTAAGCTTAAGTATGATGTTAGGGACATAGTTTTGGTGAAGGGAAATCCTATTGCAACCGGAATTTCTATTAAGTTACAATCTAAATATAAAGGGCTAATGGTAGTTGTTAAAGTGTTGCCCAACGACGTTTATAGAGTAAAATACTCGAATGAAACCAGACGAAAAGGGTTTATAACAAACGTACACGTCGCTAGCTTGAAACTGTGGAGAGGAGAAGGTTGTGATGAGGATAACCTAGATGAGGAAAATTGTAATCGGAATGAAACCGTAAACGTAAATGATGAACCGAATGTTGAGAGCGAAACTAAAGATTCGGGAATAGGTAAAGATGATATTAGAGGCTACGATAGGAAAGATGTGGTGAATGAGAATACCAACGATCGTCAAGAGAAAAGGGTAAGAAGAAAACAGATGTATTTGAAAGATTACGAGTGTGAATAAATAATACATTTAAAGCAATTGAGGTCAATACAATTGTCGGATGGCCGATTGTTAAAGATTAATAATTGAGATTTGAATCGAGCGCGTAAAGTTTTAGTTTTCCCTGGGATTACCAGAAGTCGAGTAGATCGAATCGATTGTAGAGAGCGGAACGGTTCGACTAAGCAGTCGATGATACGAAGCAAACCAGAAAGGTTGTATAGTCCACGAGAGGAGCGAAAAACAGGTTTTTTCTACAACGAAAACGAGGCAGTTACTAATATTTTGTTAGGCAGCACAACTAATAGTTTGTCAAACAAATTCACGAAATATAACATAACAACCAAAGACACGGTTAAAAAAAAACTTCACAAAATTATCATTAAATGACAATATAAATTACAAAAAGAAAAAAATATGAATATTGTTTATCAAATAAATTGTGAGGACTGCAACAAATCATATGTTGGAGAATCAAAAAGAGCTTTGGGTACTAGAATCAATGATTACAGAAAGAATATTAATCTAAATTCAAAATATCACAATATAATCGTAGAACATATTATTGTTTGTTTGTTTGTATTTCTAAGCGGCCCAAAGTTGGTTCAGTGCACCTAGCCATAGACCTTTGTACACTATCCCCTTTTGTAAACCCAGGGAGTGACAGGATAACCTTCGGCGTAACAGAAATCTATAATTAGTTTTATGTTACAGTCTTTGATATCCTCCTGTCGAAGTAAGGCAAAAACCAACCATGTGGTTCTCTGTACTATTAGGGCTGGGCATTCGAAGAGGAAATGGAAGGAAGATTCCTCCCTGTTCACATCACATCTGTCAGTTACCGCAAGATTATCCAACAAGTTTTATCTCTCTTGATAAGGCATATCTACCAACTGGATAACAGAGTTCTCTTTCGAGATACACTTCTTCGCTAGGTGGTCCGCTCGTTCATTTCCTTTCCACCCAGAGCGTCTTGGTATCCAGGTTAGGTTGAGTTTATTTTCCTTAGCCAGGTTGTTTATCAACTTCTTTGTATCTCTGACTATGGCTGACCTCATAGTCGGTCGTTTGAGTGTCTTCAAAGCGACCTGACTGTCTGAACATATCCAGATTGTTCGGCCTACAAAGTTATCAGAAGGGTCACCACACGTTTATATATGGAAGTCACTTCCGCTTGAAAAACTGTGTTGTGGTCGTTCAGACTGAAGAATAAGCTCTTCTTTTTTTTGGGCCACAATAGCCTGCCTCAATTCCTTCTTCCATCTTCAGACCATCCGTGAACCAAGTTAGTTCCATATTTTGGTTCGAGATTTTTCTTCCACTGCTCTCTTCTAGGGATCTGAACTCTGAAAAGTTTTTCCTCCACTGTGACAGTAGAGATTTTGTCCTAAGGTTTTTCCCACAAACTCGTCAGGTAGCCCCGGAATAAGCGATTATAATAATAATAATAATGTTCTTTATTGTACATTTAAAACTTTACACAGTTTTTTTATTTACAAATGGCGAGTCTCAGCAATAATGTGCTGCTTTGCAGACTAACCGCATTACAATTTCGGAAATTTTATACCAAAAAATAAGACCAATAATAAAGTCAAGTCAATTGTGATTGCGATAAATAAGTTTAAATACATATATACATACTTTTAAAAGATATAACAAAATTTCTTTTTTTATTTATGTGTGCAATACATTCACACTTTAAAAATGCTCCCGAACATAACTAGAGATTGCATTACGAAAGGCAGAGTGCTCTAACTTCGTTAGTTCGTGTGGAAGAAGATTGAAATAGTGT
>JABFPR010000062.1:0-18987 GCA_022817345.1 Neoscelio sp. ZL-2020
AAGTACGAACAACTATAGAACGGCATTTAGGAGTGGTAAATGTGAGATAAATAGACCAGAAAGTAAACTGAAAAGTAGATAGGAGGGTAATATCAAGATAGAGAAATTGGTTGACAAGGATATTGGATTAAGAAAGCTGTGGTTAGGGGTGGTAAAAATGGTCCAGAAGGGTCAAAGAACTCAAAAAAAAAACATCGTATAAAAAAAAAAAAAAAAAAATACGTGTTTAATATTTTTAAAAATGCTATCCAATGATACCAAATACAACCGTCCACTTCGCCCCCTGGCGGTGGGGGTAACTACAGAATCTTTAATGGAAATATCCAATATTTTTGCATTTGTGGATTGCTTGTTGAAAAACAATAAACTTTTATTCGACTCATTTTTAAAAAATATGATAATTTTAAAAGTTATAAACAGATCAGAAAGTTAAAAATTAAATTACAAATGTTCATAACATTGAGAATAATAATTATACTGAAAAAATGTAATGAATAAAACAATCTTATTTTATAATAAAAAATCTAAAAATTCAACAAAATTAGGAGAATATCACCATGAATTTTACTGTTGCCCCAGCTTCACCTAGACTAGTGGACGAGATTTTATTTGTTTACAACTTTTAAAATTATCATATTTTTCAAAAATGAGTCGGTAACACTTTATTATTTTCCAACAAAAAATCCAAAAATACAGAAAAATTGGAGGATTGCCATTTAAGATTCCAAAGTTACCCACCACCCCACCGCCAGGGGTAAGGTGGGGAGTCGTGTTTGCTATCATTGGGTAGCCCTTTAAAAATATTGTACACGTATTTTTTGTTTTTTATCCGATGTGTATTTCTCGAGATATTTGACCATTCAGGGATTTTTGGACCACCCTGTATATAATTTATATAATACATGTTTCATCAGCTTAACGTTTTGTTAACTTTTGTTTTGTTTTGTTGATATTCGTTTAAGTTGAACAAGTGAGAATTTGATGAAATGTTATAAAGTTGTTCTTTAAGTATGTCTCTACAGTTTCATGACAGTCGACCGTTTCCAAGCTGAGAAAAATTGCATAAATATACACTAGCAGTATAAGAAACTGATCCAAAAAGGTACAGTTTTCATAATAACTTACTTTTTAAAAGTAAGATACGCACAAAATTTAAAATAGATATAATTCATCGAAGAGATAAAGCGATTCACCGTATACCCAAGTAAAAATTCAACTAGGCATTCTTTAGTTTTTGTAAGACACTTATGAGGCTAAGATGAGACACACTTAAATATACAAAACTTGCAAGTTACTAGAGAGGCGGTTACAAGTGAACACTTAAACAATTCTAGACTAGAAGAACTATTAAGAATCTGAAAAGGCACTTATAAGATAACTAGAATGGCCTATCATATATTTCATTCATTTTATTTGTTCAATTTTCGTTCAAAATTTCGTTCAAACAAAGTTCAATAAAAAAACGCAATTACAAAATATTATAATTATTATTATTAATTAATTTTATGTTAATTATCTGGCGTTAACAACGATCTGGCGTCAGCAACGATCTGGCATCAGTCTGACGATAAAAGTTAGCAACAGTTTAGATCGTGCTCGAATACAAAATAGTTAGCTAGACTTTTTATTTCTTATATATTTATTTTGTTTATTTCAATGATAATAGCTGATCATAGAAATAATTAAATTCACTTCGAGTTTACTTGGCGAGAAATTTAAAATGTTTACAATTTCTGAAGAAAAAAAAGTTTTTATTTACTAGTATTTTAAGACAAAAGGCAGTTCATAATTATATCTAAATTAATTGAAATTGTACAGTGTATTTGATAATTGTTATTTCATTTGTTTAATGATTTTGTCTATTGTTATCGTCTTGAAATATTCTAATACTAATTTGAAACTGTATGTAAACAACGCTTGACAATTTAAATACGAATTTTAACATCTTTCTTTCACAACTGTCAAAATGACTAATGCTCAGATTGAAAATTCTTTTATATACCCAGAAGATACAAAAAATGTGATAACTCTTTCATAAGCACAAATTAATTTTTTTGATGGAAGGCATAGATATGGTTATAAAAGAAACCAACGGTAGAGGGAAATCGTTAAAACGTTGAGCAAATTATCGATTAATCGTTTTTACATTGAAAATTTGGTATTCAAAGTGACTGGCTTAGCTACAGAGATACTGTGTGTGTATGAAAGTATCGTAGCTTGGTAGATAAAGTGACATCTTGTTAGGCAGAAATCATCTCGCATTTCTCTCCTCTATACATCGAGTTAATATTCGGATGAGACGAATTAAATACTAAATTCACATATGATAAGTTTAAAGAGTAAAGAAATATTTGGAAAAACATGTTGTTATTTATATATAAAATGTAGAACAACAAAAGATAGGCAACGAGAAGGCAACAAAATATTAGTTAATATTTGGAACCTATGAAAAGTTGAAATTCAATCCCTGATGAGAACGTATATATATGAGGATTATATACATGGAGAATCACCCTTAGAAGGAAACAGTCGAATCACTATTACAACTTTAAATAGACATTTGCTGCATCGTCTGAGGTAAAGAAACTGACTCGACGATGTCCAACAAAACTAACAATAATTCATAAAGTGGCGAAAATCCCGAAAAGTTCTGCGAACTTTTCTCAAGCACATAAGGTGCAAAGCACAAACAGTGTCACCTCGATTACTAAAGAACAAACCACCAACTGTGGCGTAAAAGCTTAAGGGATCTTGAGGAAAGGATCTTAACACCTATTATCATGAACACTTTCATTTATAGATCATTTTTTAATTATTTATTTTGATATATCACATTTTTTAAGTACAGGGAATAGGTTAAGACTCAAGTTAGCATACTTGCTATTTCAAGGGCACACACATTTTCTCAGTTATTATCCACCAATATCCAATACCAAAACACATCACAATAAAATTTGTAACATTTTAACAAAACGGTTATAATTTTGTAAAATATATCGTACCGATCTGTAAGTTGCACAGGGAAGTTAAAAATACAAATTTTTAAATGATGTTGACATTGAGTTATATTGGATTACAAAATATTACATTGGCTTTATGGTGTTAAAGATTAGTACGAAAAATCTAGAAATATGTCTGTAAACAATAAACTAAATTATGAGGTAAAAAAATCATATTTCATTATGATGGATTTTAGCGAAGTTATGTTAATTTATATTTTGATAAAATTCGACTTAAACGTTATCTATCTAGCAACCAAATTTCAATTGCAATAACTATAGATACCACAGCTATAAACTATAGTTAGTCTAAAGATTAACTGAATCAAGTATAGCCGCAAGAGACGATGTTATGCGTCTGTTTTTATTTAATTTATTATTTTTGTATTTATAATAAAATGTTTAATTTCTAACTAATTAACATGCTTTTGAACATATATTTTCAGCATGCATCTATTTGTTTTTAATAAGAAATTGAATATTAAATTAAAACAATGCAAACGAACAATATTAATTTATTATATTCGATAATATCTTTCCTTGAATTATAGAAATAAACTATGCATAATAAATTACACAAGAAAAATAATATTGGAATAACTACTACATTTCTAATATTGTAGCAAGATACGTAAATAAGATACAAATTTATTCATTTAATTCACTAAAATATGCAACATTAAATGAAAGCAGCTACTACATTTGAGGTGTTTATACCAGAATGTCGGTTTTTTATTACATTGGACAACACATTTAATGCATATGTATTTTACTACAATGTTAGAAAACATAACAATATTAGTGGTATTATTTTTCTCCATGTACAGAAATATACATGATTATTCATGACCAGGCATGGTCATGAATGGTTATGAATATTAATGTACGAATATACATGAACATACATGACTATTCATTACCCGGCATGATCATTGATGATTTCACGTGGTCATTTGTATTCAATACTTATAGGGTACGCTTTGACCATTCACTACCATTCCACACTTATTATTAGGGAATAAACATGAGCGCTGTGGCACTAAGAGACATATGTATAGGAGGACGTGGACGAAGCGATTATAAGACTTTATTTTGGATTTTACACACACTCGGGACTTATGTTCAAAACATAGATGGTAACTGCTTTCAAAAATGAAATTGATGCTAGTAATTAAATTAAACACTTTACATTATGCAAGGCAACTGCAGACCGCAGTCTTTTCTTGTCTTTGAAGGAGATTACCATATTTTATATCTCACTCTTGAAAAAATGTGTGCGTGAATTTCCAGAGTATTATTCATGGTAGGAAAACACATGGATAAATATGTAAACCATGCTTTGACTATACAAAGACCGTGCTCCAAGAAAAGCTCATTTCCATGTTTAAACATTTTTTATTTTTTATGAAATATGTGATTTTCAAAGTACATTTCGTATAATCATATATATGTAGCACGCAGTTGGGGCGGGGGGGGGGGCAAATACTTCATAGACGGGATTTCCAAATAAATACTGTTATATATATGTACCCCCAACGCTCTTGCAAAACTATAAAAACTTACTTTTTTACATGGCGAGTGATTTTGGGTGGGTAAAAACTGAAGACCCACATAAATATAGTTTATAGTTTTAATAGGGATGTTTGGGGGGATGCAGCCTTCAAATGTTGCATAGGTGGAATATATATTACGGTGACATGATAGTGGTGCTTAATGGCCCATGAACTAAAAGGCACCGCTACACGGAAAAAAAATTTAACTGTTTACTTGTAACTGTTTATATGCGGTAGATAAATTGTTTGGTTGGTATTGATAGTAGTAAACTGTTTTACTGTTACAGTCAAATAAATCTATTTAATGTACGTCATGTGAAATAGAAAAAGGTTTCGGTTAATTTGGTTGAGCGTTTAAATGAACCAGCCAAACGTTTAATGTATTCCTAATATATTAAAAACTTCTATGTTTAGTTTACTTGTATTTTACGTATAAGAAATAAAATGTTTAACACATGGTGATTGAATGCTGTTTAAAGTTGATTTGCTTACAGCAGTTTTTATAAAATTAATATAAGTCGTGGTATACTTACGCAAATTAAAAATATTTACCACAAACCATTAATCGACGAAACGTGACTATGAAGGATTAAAACAAAAAGAACTCGCAAATGTAAATACTGATAACCTTAACGCCGCATCAATCAGCAATCGAATGATAACAGTCAAACACATACACATCTGCTTAATTTTTTCAACAGTTTTACTAGATGAGTCAAACAATTTATTTCCTATACATTGTTTACTATATTATTATATATATTTAGACTGTATTAAATTGTTACATTTCCGTTGTTTATAAAATACTCGGTTATATTTATTTAACTAAATTTAATAATCTAATAAATTCATTTTAAATGTAATTTATTATAAATATACATACAAATTGATAGATATTTTATACAGGGTGTCCCATTTTAAATGCCCCACGCGTTTATCTCGGGAACAACGCATCGCGGAAAAAAATTTTTCAAATAAAAGTTGTTTGTACCGAAGGGGGTCACATAATGGCGTTAAGAGCGACCCGCTAGATGGCGCTGTTAAACGTGAAATGGCATCAACTTTTTTTTTTAAATTGGAACACATATTTTTTATTTTATATTCGTATTCTACGTGAAAAAACATAAACATTTTGTTGAACACATTTTTTATGAAAACTGCAAAGATAAAAAGTTATGAGCGATCGAATGTTATACCCTGCATGTGTAAGGAACACGTAATTTCTGTTCATTTGTTTTTCTTTTTTTGTTTGTAAACATGAAAATAGTTTCCTCAAATACAAAAATACTTCCATTTATAATTTGTAAATGGAAATACATCTGTAAGCAAAAGCGTTTAAAGTTGTCGTAAATTCTAATAATGCCCGACTAGAATGCAAATGAAATTGTCGACATAATTTTGGTTCTTGGAGAATGTCAAAAAAATTATCGCAGAGCAGCCCGATTATATCGAAATAAATTTCCTAATCGAAGACATCCTGATCATAAGACGATAGCAAGATTAGAATTTAGAGCCAGACTTAGAGCAGTCAGAAGACAGAGAAGACGCAGAAACAGAAATAATGTCCACGAAGTTGATGCCCGTACTATTTCTGTTTTAGCAATGGTTCATAATGAACCGAATTTAAGTACACGGCAAATTCAGCGAGAGTTAGGTTTACCGCGTTCAACAGTGCACAGAATATATATATATATATTGAAAACGGTATTTTTGTATTCTAGTAAGACGCTAGTTTTCGGCGCTATTACAAGACGTGGCATAGACGCAGTTCAAAGTGCGATGGTTTCTACCTCCTGTCATATATTACAATACGAGGGTAGGAAGAAATCATCATAGTGTTGTGTCCCTGTACGATGGACACCACTACGTGGTGCATACTGTATTAACCAGTACTATTTGTATGCAATAATATCAGTGTATATATATGGCTTGGTATGTATCAAAATATACACTTCCAGTATATATCAAAATATATCAAACAATTTTTAAGTTGAATTTTACCAAAACGTAAATTAATGTAACTTTGCTAAAATTCATCACAATTAAATGTGAACTTATGAATGTTATAGCTTAAAGTGTACTCTTTACAGCATATTCGAAGAATTTTTCGTACCAACCCTCATCATCCACCATCATAAATCAATCAATTAATCAATTTCAAAAATTGTATTAATGGCGCCTTAACGTTTGACCTTGCGCGTGCATCTTGATGACCAGTATGTTTTATAACAAAATTATAACTGTTTAAAGTTAACTCTGAATTTTTACAAATTTTATGCTCTTTCAGCGGTACTGAAGTTTTAGTATAAGATATTGGTAGATAATAACTGAGTAAGCGAGTGTGTGTGAGCCCTTGTGTCTGTGCATGTTATCTGCATATGCATGTGCGTGTGTGTGTATATATATATACACTATACTATATATAAAGCAGTATAAAATATAATAAATAAATAAGACGAATAAATGTTTTCGAGGTAGAAAATTTTCAAATTTCATTGTAGAAAATAATAAAGCCTACTACCAACAAGGCCTTGTAACTCTGCCAAATAACGTTTACCAAACGTTAAAATATAACCTACGAATTGTCTGTTTATACAAAATAATAAATTAATTGTAAGAAATTGTCAATTAATTTGATCTCAATAACGAATGGAAAGAAAAATAACTAGCAGTTAGACTTAAGGGGACAATTCTCAATGATTAATATCGATTTCAATCGATATTAATCATTCTTTTTTTATGTGAAATCACTTAGTTATCAGATACAGGGTTTCAAGTTTAATTGTCAAAAAACCATATTAAATTCTTTTTATTTTTAAATAAGTGTTGAAAACAGGGTCAACTTTAAAATATTCCCAAGATCGCCATTTGTAAGCAATTACCTTCTATTTTTTTTTACTTCTGAAAATTCAATGGGGAATCAATTGTAAAGATGGTTTTTGTATTAAACTTTCGATAGTGAAACTAACCACAGTTTAATAACTTGTTTAAAAAACACCCTAAAATTGAGCTAATTTCGTGTTATTTTTGCAGACATTTATTTATATCTTTGTTAAAAAACAATTTATCATGTCTTTACAATTTATTTTTCATTAAATTTCCAGTTTTTTTAATGTAAAAGTTAATCGTTTAAAAATTGGGATCCAGGAAACATATAAAATCTAGGAAAACCATAAAAATGAAAACCTGGGATAATTGAATTTAAAGATGTATTTATGTTTCATATGTATTAAAACTTAAAATGTAGTTTTTTTCTTAAAAATAGTTAAGTTCCCATTTCCGATCCATCACTTGGGCATTGTCGTCTTATTTTAGTTATTTAAGCTTGAGTGATGTTTCTTGAACCTTATTTCGGACGGTGTTTTATAATTGTAATGTCATTTTGTAGTCCAGAATTTTTGCATATCAGAAAAACCAGCACCCGTGTCATGGAAAGCATTCGTCATGCACTCATTGATTTCAATCACATAATTTTCACGTGCACTCGAATAACATTAATTGATTTGAACAAATTCGCAAGAAGTACAAAATATATTGATTTTGCAAATAAATCCATTGTCAAACAAATAATTAGCGACTAAAGTAGATTTTGAACAATGTTTGCATTTCAGACCATTTAGGAGATTTCCCCAAATGTCTTCTTTGTAAATTCCGAACTTCACATTTTCGTCATTTTTGTTGACAAGTTCATCTACGTTTTGTTCTTCTTCATCAGTATTTACTTCTTCCTGTTTCGAATGTTTCTCATTTTCATCTGACTTGAAATACTGTAGCTTATGTTTTCGAACGGAGTCGGCGATTTTTTTAATCTATTAAAGAATTAATATAAACAATAATAAATTAATTAGGTATATTAAGAAATATAAGAAATAATAAAATATATCTCATTATTAATGTGCTGTCTTGATTCGAGTAGTTTTAATCAAGTATGTACGGCATGTTGATATTTTTTATTCTGTTTGTTAGCGTAACGATTTTTAGTCTTTTTAATTACTCTTACCATTATATTTGAGTCAGTTAATTCTATACACGGCCATAGCACAAATGGTAAGTACAGCAGCCTTTATTATCTTAGTTATGATATATAAATCACATAATGTAAACAGTTTACTTTTAGATGTAAAATATATGTATGGGTACTCAATGATATCTTAAAATATATATGTTATTTTTAGTTAGTGTTTAGTTAGCAGTTTCTATTAGTATTTCTATACTGAACAATAAAGACAATAAATTTCATGTAAATTTACATACACAGTAATTATAAAAACGAATTGCAAATATTTCATAGGGGTGAACGACTATGCGTTCATTCAGACCGCTTTGTGCTCTGTTAGCAGTTTAATAAAAACTAAAATTTACTTATTTTTACAGAGATTTTCGAAAATTCCTTTACAATACATTAAAGGGAATACATTAGAGTTTTCAAAAATGCAATACAAAATTTTACCTTTATTTTTATATGGTTTTAGTAAACTTATGATGCTTACTAGAAATTACTAACAACGATCTTCAATCACGCTAGTTTTTGTTTGAGATTACATTGTAACGTTTATTAACATTAAAAAAAAGTTATTTAAACTTTTACGAAAAGTTTCGAAGTTTACCATTTTTCGTAAACCTCTTGTACACTATCATTTGAATTAAAATAAGAGGCATTTCGCGTTTTATAAGCACTCTTCTAAACGTTATTCAGTGTTTTTCCAAAGTGTTTTTCACGAACGCGTACGTTGGTTTTAACCAAATGTTGAGGTTCACTAAACGTTGTTACGCCCTATAAGTATATAGTCGTTAGTGTATCCAACGTTTTCTTCTGACTGAAATTTTTAATATTTGCAATCAAGTTAATAATATGGCAATATTTAACATTGTACAAAAATAAATGTACAAATTTATAATTAATTTATATAAATCTTATTAATTTTAAATGTTATTAATATATGGACATGAATAAGTCATACGCGCATTGTACAGTGATGAAAAGTACTAACTATATATTATTCATCCATGGACCATATAATAGATTAATTTTAATATCCATGTATGAAAAACACATGTTTCATGTGTGTTTTATATAGAAATATTCAAACGTTCGTACGAAAAATAAATAGAAACGAGCCGTTCTTCAAGCATGTGGTCTGCGTTCAAGGTATTTTTTGTTGTCCATATGGTTTCCTACTATAATTAATATATTGGAAATTACATGGAAAAAGAAATCCATGCATGGGCTCTCATATACGAAACATGCATGAACAAGATGTATTGTTACGTCCTGTGACGTTTCTAATTATAATTATAGGAGAATTAAACTATTTAGTTTTAACTTTCTTATGGCAGTACTTGATACATCCGGTGTAAGAGCTTACGTTCGACCATGGAAATGCCACCCTAGATACATTTAGTCCCTCATTCTTGTCTTTCTTTTTACACAATTAGTCAGCGATATTTTAAAGTAACACGCAAAAGTCATGGCGGTTGTTACGTAGAACTGATCCCACCACAACGACCTAAGTGTCTTCTATCATGATTTTATAAACCCTGTTAGCGATACAAGAGAAGGCATTCTCTAAAGTCAGTCTGTAGTGAGTGTTTAAAGTAGTCTCTAGATGAACCTCTAATGTAAACTCCGCCAGTAATTTTAGTCGGGTTCACTTTTTATACAGTTTGTAAAAGTCAGATATAAACACAATCAGTTTACGATTACTTATTAGTTTTAGTGTTTAGATAAGCATATGAGCTACCAGGTGTATCACTCGCCAAAATTCACTTCCACGTGCCACGTTTTATTTGCCCTGACACGAGCTTCGTTTTCTATGCACTAATACACGTCACCCTGACACTTTGAAAAAATCGATTTATTTGTTTGAAATTAAGAAGTATGTAGAATATTGTGTTAAAACGATTTTGTCAAATTTCAACTATTGACAAAGTTACAACGATGGACAGGGCAACGTGTTCGGCTAGGCTAATTATTACTAAAAACCCATTTCGAATTGTTCTAAAATTATCAGGTGTTCAAGGATTTACAAGAGAGGTCGTTACTAGTATTTAATCGCATCGGACCATAACCTAACCACCTTCATGTTAGCGCGTCATCATTAGGCTTTAGTTTTCAGTACATTTCATTTTGTCGAAGTGTAAATAACATAGTTTTTTTGAACTCTAAATATGTCAACTTTTGTGTCAACGAAACGCAATTTGCGGGAAGCAAAAAAAAAAGCAAGTGAATATCATCGGTTGCTGTGTGCGGTTTATGGGGACCATGCTCCATCAATTTCAATTTGTGAGTACTGGTTTAGACTGTTCAAAAGTGGTGATTTTGATGCGGAGGATATGGAACGTCAAGGAAGGCCAGAAACGATTGAAGATGCAGAATTTGAGGCATTATTAAACGAAGACTCGTGTCAAATGCAAGAAGAACGTGCAAAATCTTTGGGAGTGACTCAACAATCAATTTCATTACGCCTCAGAGCCATGGGAGTGATTCAGAAACAAGGAAATTGGGCACAGACATGATAAAGTGATTTTGCAGCATGACAATGCTCGACCCCATGTCGCATGTCCTGTACAAACTTGAATGGTCCAAAAATAAGAAAATTGGGTGCCATACGAATTAAAGCCAGGAGACGTGAAAATGAGATTTTTCATTTGCGAACAGCTGCTCCAAAGGCAAAAACGGAAAGGTTTTATAATGCATCGAATCGTCACTGGTGATGGAAAGTGGATTTATTACGACAATCCAAAGCGTAGGAAATCGTGGTGTAAGCCCGGCCGTCGGCAAAACCGAAAATCTATGGTTCAAAGCTTCTGTTCTGCATTCGGTGAGATCGGCTGGGTGTAGTTTATTATGAGTGGCTCAAACCGAACGAAACCATCACGGAAGATAGCTATCGACTACAATTAATGTATTTGAGCCGAGCATTGTAGTAAAAACGGCCGCTGTACGAGCAGAGACCCGACACAGTGATTTTGCAGCATAATAACATTCGATTACATGTAGCAAATACGGTGAAAACCTACTTGGAAACGCTAGAATGGGAAGTCCTACCCCACCCGCCGTACTCTCCAGACATTGCTCCTTCCGACTACTACTTGTTTCAATTAATGACTCTGAGCAGCACTTTCGTTCTTATGAGGAATGCAAAAAATGGGCCGATTATTGGATTGAGTCTAAAGACCAGTCGTTCTTTCAACACGGAATTCCTATACTACCAGAAAAATGAGCTCCAATTTTCATAAAAAATTATGAAAATTGGTTCATAATAATTTTTGAAATTTAGTTATGAAAATAAAAGATCGTTTATAAATAAATGACCCTTTATTTTCGTTTATGTAGGAAAATAAAAGATTTAATCGGTTACCTTCATTATTACCCTAAAAAAAAAGCTCAATATTGGCCTACTTACTGTCACTAGCAAACATTTATAAAATTTAGATAAATGTTTGACTGAATCAGCCAAATGTTTATTTATATTTTATGTACGTTTATTAGTGCTAGTCAAACATTTTTTTCCGTACAGGGTGGATAACCCCCTTGGGAATAACGATCAAATGTCTAATTTATGGAATAAAACCGAAAACCCCTTTTTCCTGATAAAAGGTAAATGTCTTTGAACACACGCAACGGCAGGTCGTAACAGTATATATTTTCCCACGGGCACTGAGAGCAGGTTAAAAAACGATGAACAATGGTATTAAAGTAAGTAAACACTCTCTTAACATGTCTGGACAGTACAAGTTAGGCTAGTACTAGTCTAGCTTCTGGTGGCAGATACTCAGCCAACTATAAGTCTTTCCTTATCGACTTTTTCGGACAGTGAGGTATTGACTGTGTTTTTCTAAGCACGAGAATTTGACCCGTTACCTTTGTTAACAACACCGGATGCAATCTAGTATTCCCGTGTGAAGAAGTAAATCCTTTGATGTATTTCATGAAATCCGGAAATACGCATAACTGGAGTCGCACATTTTATTTAGCTTCCTATAATCTTCATTTCTGTTTTTTACTTGTTTCTTTCTAGTATTAAAATTAATTCCGGTTGAATTGTTTTTCTTTTTTTATTTTTGACAGTTTTGTAAAACATATTTTCACTTTTGATATGAAAAGTATTACGCGACACGTATAAAATTTCGTGCAAAATGCCAGCATGTTTTAATACTTGCTTTGAATTTAGATATTAAAATGTTATTTCAGAATTTGTAAATAAATGTTTCGTACAGTTTGGAATATATGGAATTAATTTTTGTTCATTATATTAAACTTAAATGTTGACAATCACATGAGCATTTATAAATACAAAATTTGTTTGTGTAAAAAACTAATATTGCTTTCTGTATTTTTTCATGTTTATATAATGCAATCAACATATTGACATCTGACTGCACTTGCTCTTTTTATGAGAAAATAACCTCTATTGATTGATTTTCAACAAATAATTATTTTTTATATTCTCAATTACAAAATACTTCCAAACATCCATAAATTATATAAATTATGTAAAATTTTGAACATGTTTGCACAATTATATATAATTTATAAACATATAATAAAATTAATGATTGGGAAATTGTACAAAATCATTGCAAAACACTATGTTAAGGGCTATAAACTGTCAAAACTATATAAATTTAATATATAATGTTACGTTATTTAATATATAAGTTCAGTATATAAAATTATGATTAAAATTAAAACATTATATTCTCTTAATTTACATTTAAATATCAATGCATTGGTTAGTAATAAACATTAATTTACGTAAAAGAATTGAAATAAATAATATATGAAAATAAAATAATCTAAGACACGCTCCAGGGTTCTTAAAGTGTATGAATTTATGATAAATTTGGTTTCAGTTTAACATAATAATTTGATTTCATTTGTTTACGGATGCTAAATATATAGTATTTTTTAAAATACTAAAAATCAATATTTACAACAAATAAATAAATAAATAAATTATTAAATAAATTATAATTAACAAATAAATCTTTACGAATTATATCGGTGGCGGGAGCAACTGTTTATCTTGATTTTTGTTAACAATTTTACATTGCATAATATTCTGTAATTATAAAATTAATTTTTGAAATATAATAATAAATAATTGTTTTCATAAAAGTTGTAATAATTTTTTCAAGTTGTAAAAAAGTTTATAAAGTGCACGACGAAAATAGTTTCATTTTATTACATTAGAGATACAAAGTATGTTTTGTATTTATTCATTTTTTGTTATGTTCCATTATATATTTATAACGATAATCAAAATTAAATGATTTTTAATTTGTAAATAATACACTTATTTAAAAGTGTACAACTTAGGTACCACAAAACACAATTAAATCATGTTTTGATTGCGGGGAGAAAAAAAGAAATAGAACAAACTTTTTCAAAGAAAGAAATCCATCAAAAATGTACGTGTGCCATTTTTGTCATTGTTAGGTAATTTCCCCTATTTCTTACATATTTATTTTTATTAATCTAAAATATCTAAATTATGTAACACTGCACACCCTAAATGTGAATAAAGCTTTAAATCGTGAGTATATCCTTTACCTCATTACCTAAACTGAATTCAAGCTCCCACAGTCCTGGGCGTGGGGTGGGGGGATACTTTGTTAAATTATAAACCCTGGATTACCTTAAATCTGCTATGTGTATCTTTCATCTTTGCACGTAAAAAACAAAGATATATATATATATATGGCAGATTTTAGTTAATCTAGACTTAATAATTTTACAGAATAGCCTCTCTAAGCAAGTTGGACGAATCTCCTAGATTAGATAGTATTCATCCCCCCCCCCACCCATTTTGATATATATACTGTACATAGGCCAGGATTTATAGTAGCTTTGCTACTTATTTCAATATTTCCTTACTAAAAAAATTATGTAAGATTTAACATAAGATTTTTAATAAAATATTGACAGTAGATCTTACATAAGATCTGATTATGTCTAGATAAAATTAGTTCCAGTCGAATATTATGTAAGATATTTCATATAAACTTACGTCAGATCTTACGTAATATCTTACATAATATTCTACTGGATCTAAATTTGTCTACTCATAATTAGATATTATTTAAGTTATTGTATCTACAATTTTTTCAGTTGGTGTTTCCTGGGGTTTGTAAAACGTTGAGAAATTTTAATAAATTAAACAGTTCGCTGTGTAGCGAAAATGAAAGTTATGTGCCACCAGTTTGTAAAAATAAAAGTTTCTTACATTTACAACATGATTTTAGTATCAAGGTGTTCGAGGTTGCTGAATCTAAATCAGCCCTAGGAAACTTTGCTGTTATGTCCATGTATTTCACTTTTAACGTAATAACAAAAATCTGTAGAAGGCAATAGTATCGATCTAACCGGCGTCAGCAATATATTAGTAACACATGAATATATGGATGTTTATTCATCTTTATGACTGTTTGATATATTTCAGAATAAAAATGTTTCCAAGCAAATGGATATACTGAAGTATTTACTGATATTAAAATATTTATTTTATCGAAGATAAATATACAAATAATTATATTGTTAATTAATAAATAATACTTTAATTTCATTAAAAGTAGAAAATAATAATAAAAAATGTTTATTAAAAATGGACTTTTATTATATTATAAATTATAATATAATCTTTAAATATTATAATAATATTTCATAAAATTATTTATTGTAAAATATATATACATATATAATAAACTTAGAAATAAATTTAATCCATTAATTGAATTTAGTGAAATCAAAGTGTTTCCTGTAAAAGTAAAAATTGTTTCACTGTTTACATTATATGAAAATGATAATATTTTATAAAAAAAAAATTATCATTGTTTAAATTATTTATCTAAATATTTAACTATAAAATGGACAGAAAATCTTCTCGTTTTTAATGTGTTGGTATTTTTAAATGTAAGAATAAATAGTTTGTAAGTAGTGAGTAGTTAGTAATAATAATGTATGAATTTACAGTGTAAAATTGCATAAAATTACTTTATGAAATACCAATTCATCACATAAATATTTCGTCTTTAAAGTTCTAATAATTGCTATAGCATTGATTTAGTAGGAATTTATTAGGAAAAGAAACTGACGAAGCAATGTATTTTGACATACAATTTAATGTACATAATTATAATTTATAAAATACTAATAATTAAAATATTTACATACAATAATCTGAATAAAATCCTTAGTGTGATTGAATGTGATAATGATTTTTAAATATCATAGTCTTGTTAAAATAATCATGAGTTTTTCTTAAAGGAGCAAAAATACACATGTCTTTGTAATATGTCAGATCTTTCATATTTGACATGTATATCGAGAAATCGGAGCTGCGATATTTCTCTATATATCTCAAATAGTGAGACAGGATGCGTTTAAATATTATGCGTTTGTATACTTCTACCCAATGCTATAATATTCTCTGACGTTTCAAGTAATAGAATGTAAATGAAATATTTGCATTTTATTTCTTTAAATATAATTGTATCAATGGGGTGTAAATAATTATTTATTACAAGTTAATAATTCATTATATTACAAAATCAGTTCTTCTTTTAAATCAGTTCAGAATATCGAAAAACAGATTTAAGCATCTTCTGATAATAGATCAAATGAAAAGAACCAAATCTTTAGTTTAGTGACGAGTAGTACGGATAATACGAGCGATATGGGTTGTACGGTAACACAGTTATTATAAATAATATTATAATTATATAATATATAATTCTTATAAAACATATTTTTATAAGAATCCAATTATTGTCTTAGATTTCGATCCTGCATACTGAAACCACTATATTATAATTTTATAACTCTGATATAATATTTGAAAAAACCCTTACCATACTCACCTTTATAAGAATCTATCAATTAAAAAAAATGTTGATTCGCCATATTGAATCTGCCATTTAGAATTTTGAAATTCTGACGTATTAGAATATAGCGATATCAAAAATTATATGTATAAATATAAGAATTCAACTATTTTTCCAAATTAAAATCAGCCATATTGAATACGCCATACTGAATGTGAAAACTCTTATTTCTATTCAGGGGAAACTTAGGTACCTATGTGTCTCCTACCTGCTAGCCTACCTACCTTAGGTAAACTATTTGATACAAATCTAATATAATAATATAATAATTCGGAAGCTTGACTCGGAATCTGACTTTGTTCCGATTCGGATCCGAGACGGATATATAAATTAAGAATATATGTAGGTGAAATCCGATTCGGAATTTGATTGGATCCGAGTAGCATTTATGACACATTTTCCAGCAACGAAATTCCGACTCGGATCCGAAGATCCGAAACTATTTAATATTCAAATTGTATGGTTTCGGGTAAGTACGTGTGTTTTTTATTTTTGTAATTAAAACTACTCGCTTGTAAGTAATACAACGATGATACATACTCGTATAAAACATCGCAGTCGCTGGGATTGGAACGCACGCAGTAGTAGTCGGAGATTCGCCGAATATATTACACTAATCGTTGATTCACAAAGTCATATGCTCGCTTGGCTTTAGTTGTTAATGCCACGGTAGCGTAGAATAGAGTCAGAGATAGAAGAAATAAGAAATTATGATTTTCCAGTGAATTAAAATATTTTAAATAAAAGTGTGTTTTGAGAAAACAGTTCGTAATAATGTGAAATATATTATTTAGATGTATTTTTATTCGATTTTTGTAATTTAAGACGGATAGACAGGGTGACACATGTTTTTGGAGCCGATTTTCGTGATTTTTTTCAATAAAACAACAAAGTTATAACATATTTTACTTTAGATCTTTATTGTGCATACTTTGAAAGGTGTTAGAGTACTTTTTATTGATAAAAAAGTTGCACCTCGAGACCGCTGCACCACGTCTACTGAAGGCCTGCGTGGAGTACGGGGGCGTTTTTAACATATTATAAAGTTCAATGCCAACTTTATATGAATGAATCTAGAAAATAGACACCCTATTGAATATTTTAAGCCAATAAAAAGATTTGGGTCAAATAACAATTTTCACCCTGTCTAGCCGCTTTAATCATATTCAATTTTGTTGTTATTTATTACACGCTTTTTGTGTATGCATATATATTACATTTATCAATTTTATTAATAGTAAATAATGAAAATAATTTTACAGTATTAAAATAAATTATACATTTCTTAATGTAATTAATGTTATTGACACAAATTATAATTGTACGGAGAAAAATGATTGATTAAAATTTCCTATAAGTTCTTGAAGACGGACCCAGAAGCCAATTTCTATGGATTATAGCTATATTTAAAAAATAATTTAACATTTATCATAATAAATGCCTTAAAATATGGCAAAAAATTAAAACTAGTAATAATACCTTGGTTTATAATATTATTGTCCTAAAAGTTCTCTTGAAATGTCAGATAGTTTACCTGAAATTTTACCATAAACAGGAAGAAATTTCGCTAGGCGCAATATTTAAGAAGCGAGGCACTGTAAATAGTATACTAGTTGCATATAGTCAATTACTGACAGGTGTCGTGGTCCAACGTCTGCGTGGCAGGATTCGGATCAGTGATGGATTAATCTCTATGTTCAAATCTCCATTGCGTACAATTTATTTTTCAAGGTATTTAAAGAAACAAAACTTGATAATTATTTTAGGGGAGAACTGTTATTCTTCGCCTTAACTTTTTAAAACATTATCAAGCACAATGTTATGTATAATTTATGAATAAGAAGTACAATAAAATATAGACAAATTCAAATTGTAGACTGCATACTTAATTCGAAATAACACAAATCAATTTTCCTTTCATTTATCGCAAATTGAACAGTAAAATGCTTCTGAACTCAGAAGCATTCTACTGTTCATTCCCATAAATTTTGACAACATTAATGGGAATAGTGCATGATACAATATATCAAATATTCCAGGTTTTTTCTCCGTGTAATATAATACAGTTATAATTAGAAACATAACTTATAGCAAATACCTTACTTTGTAAAGAAAAGCTGATGCATATTTTAGATTTAACTAAATATATTTTATTTATTAGGTGTACAAATAAGTTCTCGGCCTGAGAATAAAAACAGTTGTATTAAATATTTGAACCAAAACATTTTCCCGCCATTTCCGGTGTTATATAATACCAATCTAGTAGACTATTTTTCCGGACCAAAAGTTTAATATAACCTCAAAATATATATCGTGAGCACAGTAAACAAAATTATTGCAATAAGGCGCATATCAGGCACTATAAGCTTTTCGTATTCGAGTTACAAAAAAACGTCCAAGGCTCAGGACATGATTTGTCAGGCATTGGGGGAAGATGCTGTGTCTGTCAGTACCGTAAGAAAGTGGTTTCAAAGATTCCGGAGTGGACATTTCGATCTCAAGGATGGCGCTAGAGCCGGACCCCCGCAAAAGATTGCAGACCCCGATTC